>KK502939.1:15330-28206 GCA_000688735.1 Glossina austeni | reverse complement strand
ATATCTTCCATGAAAATCGTTCATTTACATTAATTTATTTACATATTTCCAATATTAATTATCATTATTTCTGATATTAAGTGAATTACGTTTAATACGAATGACAGAATACTTGAAATAAGTTTTTTTAAGAAAATTATTTTACTTTTCTAGCATAAAAAAAAAAAAACGACTTGCAATGTTTGCAACACTCAGAAGAAACACATATGATCTTCATCAGCAGCAAAATTGAAATCTATTTAAATATGTCTGTCTTTCTGTCCGTTTGCATAATGCCCTTAATAAATATTCTGCAAGGAAGCTAACTGCTTCAAATTTAGCAAATCCATGGGAAGTTCTTATCCGTATCCGTCGGTATTCGGAAATTCGACCAAATCGCTTAAAGGATGCGCCCACTGTACAACAGAAACAGAGACCACAGCTGTTTTCAGAAATGAAAAACATTTGAGTTTTTGCTTGTTATTTATAGACCGGAGTCGATACAACGATAAAAAATTGCAAATACATTCTATGGGTGATCCATTCCCTAGCGGAATAACTGAGGTAAGGGTAGGCCTCACTACTTACCAGAGTGGGTTTATTGTGCCATACGCAATAAACAATCTGGACTGCATTGCAGTTTGGGCCTCTAGCTTATAGAGATTGTCCAAGTCACTGGGGGGCGTGGGCAACGCTAAATTAGCCCGTGTGTCATCGGCACCATAGGGTTAAGCCACATAGGCAGGAACCTACGTAGAACCCTTGTCAGTCTCTCTGTGGGCAATATAGGGCAATGTAGGCAAAAAATCGGGCGGAGCTATTCAGGATTCTTTCGTTTGCAGCATGCAGAAAAAAACTTCAGAGATAACCTATAAACCTAACCTAGACCTAAGTGTCAAATGAAAACTATTCTAGACATGTCAGACTGTGTGTTAAGTGCGGTGGTAAGTGTGCTTATGGCCGCCAAAAAGGTAGATATCTGCTTCAGATATATGATAAAAAAGTTCATTTACATTTTACAAAAATAGAATAAATGGGTATAAAAGATTCGGTCGCGGCCAGATGTAATTTTCTTACTTATTTTTTTTTTTTTTTTTTTTTTTTAAATACGGAAAATAAACTTTAATTATGTGAATTTTCATTTGTCAACCTTTCCAATCAATTTCGCAATAACACGTTTATAGAATTGCATTATAAACCAATGAAATAATAGGTTAATAGCGAATGGCCGGCCTGCACTGAATAGTAAGACCGTTCGACATGTGTACGTTAAACTTTTTATACGTGGGCTTGTGTTAAGACTAAAGCGAGCTAATAGAGCGAAAATTTCCTAGCAATTATAAAAAAGTTTATAAAAAGGTTAGATGTCAAGGTTACCGATTTTTCACAAACTTTGCATCGCAAATAAGTCGTACATAAGCACTTTCTCATAATGCAAAGCTAGTATATGTGGTTGAATATGTGGTTCAAAATTAACAAAATGTTGATTTTAGTTATCCTTTTAAAAAAACTCTTTCAATTCCATCAATTTTCGAATCTAAACTATGTGTGTGCGTGGCAGTCATTTCATACCTATCTCTCATTTCGTATGTGTCTGCATTAACAAATGCAAGCTCTCTCTCAGTTAACATAATTAATCATTTCAAACAGTTTTTATAGTTGTTACGAAAGTTTAAATGTTTTCGATAAAGTATTTAAAAAAAAAATTTCCGCTTTTTTCTCACACACACACACACACATATAAGGCGAGTGTTTGTTTGCTTCGGTTATTTATTCTTCTGTGATTTGAAATGTAAATGTACTCTGTGTATAGAAATTTTCATAATCATCATACGACAGACAATATGACGATAAATTGGTTTGCACTACCAAAACGTGTGCAATAAGAAGTCACTTGACGGAATTTAATCGACTATTTGTGTTCCATACGCGGTACGCAGTACGCAGTAGTATCTCGCATGTGCTCCAGAGTACTTAGGCAGGAGTGACTGCGGATTCTAAGTGCTGAATTAACCCAAACAAAAAACAAAAGCTGAATAGAGTCTGACGTGCCAGATGCCAAGACTCTGAACATTCCACAAAGTGGCTTGTGTTGGCCATATAGTTTAAATCAAGCTGGTAGTTAAGGCGCACTGATTCGGCGCCTAATATAGAGATTGTCCCACTCACTAGGGGTCGGTTAAATAAGCCGCCGTGTCGTTGGACACAAGTGAAGCTGGGCCACAAGGCATGTGAAGGCGTGAAGGACTTCCTAACGCTTTCATATGCTAATGGTTTGCTTGGTGATCCTTGCACAAAAAGGAAAAAGCCAAAAATATGAAAGAATCGTACAAGAAAGCAAGAGAGTGAGAGCTCTATCCACTACGGAAATCCTCAGGTCAATCGTATTCGTTTACTTAGAAATTTTGTTTTTCTCACGGAAACTATTTTTATTTTGGAATCGTTACACTGAGAGATTCCGATGAGCTTATGAACGATGATTTACACGACTTTTGATGACTAAGGCCAACGTGAACTGAAACTTGACTTTTTGATGATATTAATACATTTTGATAAGACATTTTTACGTCCCCCAAGAGGTATACGGGTAAAGATATTTTAATGTTCTCACTTTGTTCCTTTCTCACTTCGTTGCTCTCCTTTTTAGAAAATTTTGTTTTTGTATAATAATGAAACGCAATCCGTACTAATAATATCGCGTTTCTTTATGTCATCTGATCAGAAAATCTTTAGTTAATTTTTGCCACAGATATTTATTATCCCAAAACTATTCACATATTTGAAGAGCTTTGATTGCTCACATAGATATTAAAGAATAATTTTCGCAGAAAATTTAAGAATTACAATAAAAAAAAGCACTAAAATGTGATAAATCAGTAGACTTTACTCAGTAATAGTATAGTTTTATATATCGACATTTGTTTACTTTATGTCGTAGTATATAAATAAAAACTTTGTCAAAATTTAATACTTTTGCTAAAAGCTTTCACTAATCACTAAAATGGATAAGAATTTTCTACACGAATGAGGAGGGAAAGTATCATCTTTAACGATCCTTTCATTTAGCAACATTTTATTTGAATTTTCAATTAACTGTTTAACTATATTGCACAACATTACAAATACTTACTACTACTACTACTACTACTACTACTTGGTTGGGTTTCTAAAAATGTTGTAAAATGTTGAAAAAGACAAAAAATGCAATAAGATTGAAAGACATTACGCTTCTCTTTACACATTAAGTAATCAGTGCATGTGTAAACACTTTTCATTTTAGTAAGTATAAGTACATGCGTAGGGCGAGCGAAAGTATACTTTTCTGAAATTTTTTGAAAATTTTTTTTAAATTAAATTTCAACACAATATTCTATTAATATTTTTACAAATTTTTTTTCAAATTATAGAACAATTTTCTGATTGTTATTCCATAACGCAATAGATCTTTGCGATCTTAAGACCGGAGAAGAGACTACATATTATTTTAAAGAAGTAAAAAAGTTATGTTTTTTTGGAACCGAATCTTGCTTACCTTCCCACCACTCATTTTATCATATCAATATCAATTTTATCCGCCTCCAGTCTGATGAGATGAAATCAAGTGGAAATCAATATAGTTTTTATTGGTAGTATTAGAGAGTTAGGGAGGGATTAGTATTAGGGAGTTTTAGAAGTTTCGGGTGAATTTATTTATACATGTACAATATATATATATATATAAGTGTGGTGGGCGTAGCCGTCCTATTATCGAATTATTTTTGACTCTCTAATTAATTCTCTTGTAATTAAAGGCACATTAACACAAAGAATTCATTATTGTAGATAAAAATTTCAACATTCCTATGTAAAATGCAATATGTGCATGACTTTGCTTCAATAACAATCAACAGATGACATTTTTCATTTCATTTCTTTAAAAATCAATACATTTCTACCTTCAAACAAGTGCTGGAAATACCACTTTTTCTCTACGCCTCTTACATTGTTATCCTACGCTATTTTGGTGTGAACGCCTTCGTTCAATAGTAACTTTTGTTGTTTCTGAAAAACTTTAAAAAGTTGTTGTAGTTTGAAAAATTCATTCATCTTTCATTAACTTAACAAAAAAAAACAACTTTCAAAAAAAACAATTTTCAACATCTAATAAAATTTGAAAATGGATATCATAGCAACAGTTAACTATTAATTTTTCGCATATTTGCGTATCATTTGAAACCACACAACTTTACCATTAATTTTAGGAAACTAATAACGCGGTTTAATCAATTTAATGGTGAAAGTTAGAATATTTTTCTATTTGTCGTATAATGTGACAAAGGAAGATGTTAAGTATTATATTATTTAAGCAAAGTCAATAGAGAAAAAAGAATAAGATTTTCATTTTCAATTCATTTGAATTGTAGACGCACGGACGCTAAAACCAATGAAATAAAGTTTTTAATAGCATTAAATTTAACGGGAAACGTGAGATTATAGAAATTTTGAAGACATGCAGAATAAAATTTGTGTAAAAATACCCGAATAAAAGCTTAGAAAGAAAAATTGAAAATATACAATAAATGATTCAAAGATAAAGCGAAGCCACATATTACATACTCGCGTATTTCCTGTCTTCTCTACTCTACTCCGTAGATACATTCTCCATCTTATGTCTGCATAGTCTCTGATAGTTAGAGAATGAAGATTAGAAGGACCACAATTCAGCAAAAAAAAAAGGTTAAAAAATCGGCTGTAGATGGCCGATGTGCCTTGTTTTCAGTATTAATGCGATTATGCAAATAAAAGGGAAAAAAATTATAGCATGTTGTTCAAAAGAAAGCTTTGAGATTTTTATTATTTCAGCAAACATAGTTTATCTAATCCCGCTTTTCCCGCAATGTTTCGCAAACATTTGACAGATTTAGTTTACCTGTTGCCGTCGGTTTACAAGGAGCATATATTTTGTAGTAGACAATAGCAAACGCAATTGTTTCTCTCTTAAACCTCAGCCGTCGAAAGCATTTGCAAAAATACATCTAAAACTTGATTTTTTCTCTTGAGACGATCTCTTCTAAGAAAACCCCTAAAGAAAAATGTATTTAATATATTTCTTGTTTGCAAGGAAATTGCATCTAAGAATACAAAACGTACAACGTTTTTGTTGCTGGTTGTGTGTCCGTCCATTCGTCAATGCAAGCTAATTAAAAGTATAAAATTTTTGTTTCACTAACATAAACTTTCAAAAGAAGCGATAATTGTAGTTGTAATTTCTCAACCGTGCGTAAAAAATATAATCGATCCAAATACTCATTACTACAAAAGATTGCTACTCTTGTGAATATTTAACCCTTTTTTTTCCTTTCTCTTCTTCTCATCAATTTGAAATCATTTATTTCGTTATCGATAGTTAATTTTTTTGAAAAGTCTTTGATTGACAATTTCATTACTTTTTTCCCCTATAATTTGCTTTCTTATTCTTATCTTATTATTTTTATATTAAATGCTTTTGTCAAGGGATCACATTTGTCAGTAGATACACGCAATATTTTTAAATTTTCACTATATTTTCATAATGTTTCCAATGACAGTTTCTTTCTTATATGTATATACCATGTACTTATTTATAATCTCTGATATGGTTGCCAGAAACACAACGTTTTTCTTTCACCTCTCTGTTCCTTTATTTTTTTTTTTTTTATTAGTTATCGGCGCTATTACTTACAATTACACTGTTATCAAATATTCTCATCCATTCTTATTTATGTAAGTTGGTTGTCATATATAAGCTTTTCGATTAACGAAACGAAGCGATATATTTTTCAAATTTGCACTTTGTGAGTATGAGTTATACGCTTCAAATTGAAGCACTCATACGACGGGTTGGCGTGCTGTGAAGGTTTTTAATAAACTGAAAGCTATTTTAAGAAAAGACTATGTATGCTAAGTTAACAACGTTTACACACTCACGCACCAGCAAATAGACATACACACGCACGCACACTATGCGGATTATTCTAAATAGCAACTTATTCGTGGTATTTTATATATGCGTGATATTCATAAATTATATATTTATATATATTTTTATACATTTTATAAAACATAGATAGGTTAGGTGCTGCAAAATGATATGCTAATGCCTTCCGTTAAAAGACATTTATTTTAACGTATTTGCGAAGATTAAGGATTTTTATATCCAAGTTAGTGATGTAAACTTATTTTATCACATTTTTTGTTACCTATACAAACGAAATAGGCATCGTAAGTCTTTCAAGGTACGTGAAGCGTTGGTTGGTTATCATAGGTGTTAAATGTTAATTTAGCTGTGGACGACTTTGACCTCTCCTACCTTTTATTGAGTTTGAAATAAATTTTAAAAATTGGTTTAACATCGTTTCAGGCAGCAATGTATGTAAATATCAAACCGGAATTTTAATAAACAAAATACTCGGTTATTGTATTTTGTGAAATTGATAAAAAGATATTTTACTCAAAGTGTTACCCATTGCTACTTATGCATTGAATACTTTTAAAAATTTTCTTCTCTTGCCGCGCTTTTCTCCCATTTTCACAAGAACCAAAACGTTGCTTCACAGTAGACACTTGACCTTGGTATCGCTTTGTTTCAATAGATATTTGGCATTAGACGAGATGCTACATTTCGACTAAACCGTGAATTTTTGCCCCTCTGCTTGTTAAAATTAACCTATTTTTCAGCCCGAGTAAAGGTGCGAAACGAAAGAAGTCGTTTTTCCATCGTTCGAGGAGGAAATAATGCTATCGACGAGAGCTGTTCATTTGGCACAAAACTCAGCATATTCAACGTTGTTACAAACCATGCCGTCATGCGAAACTTGAATTGTTATGCAGATGTCAACAAGAGACAATGGCTCCAATGACGCGGCTTGACGATAGCTACATTGCTAGGTAGTGCAACCTATGGACAAACTCCGGTTTCAGGTTTACGCACCTCCCTTACTTGGGTTTAATGATTCATATTTATTTAAATTTTCATAGTAATTGCCTTTAAAAAATAGGTTTTACATTTTAAGTTTATTGGTTTAAAAAATGTTTTTCTTTTTTCCTTGCAGAAACGTGTACCTTCGCAAATGTAATTCCTTAAAATTTCGGTTATATGAAACTGTGGCCAGGTAAAACGATAAAAGAAAGCATTCGGTATTTATTATAAATGGTAAGTAAATTAGCTTTTTGTCAAAAAGGATATAACTTTCTTATGTCTTATATAATAATTTTTGTAAAAGATTTCGTTCCGCTTTCCACAATTGACTTTCACTTCGAAAGGAGACTTTATTTCATTTTCTCTCTTACGGTAATTGCTTTTTGCAAAAAATTTAAAAATAATCCAAAAAAAAAAAAATAAATAAATAAATAAATATAATTTCAGTCATCACTAAGTGTCATCAGTCAAAATGAAAAAAAAAATTTAATTTAAATTTTCATAAAATTGCACGTATACGACAAGTTTCCTCTAAACTCAACTTTTAATGTTTTATGCATTTCCCGTGTTGCTTCGTTCTGCTGACTATGCTAAGCCCTTCTTGTTGTCTCCGTAGTTTAGAATTTATTTAATTAAAAATTGTCGTTATTTTTTTTTTTTTATTACCTTTCGAATTTTAGTTAAATTAAAAACTTTTCTTCAAAAATCAAAATCACATAAAAATATAAATATTGCCAAGCATTTATTTTTAATTGTACATATATCAGTTACCCGATTAATATCATTTTTATTATTTTTTCTTTAAGATGGCTGCGCGGAGCCAATCTCAGGTTTTGGAGCGAAATTTGTTACAAGCCATAGAATCTTTTTGTTTTTTTTTTTCTTTTACTTGACCAAATATTTAGAGTGATGTTGATAACTTAAACGGCTAGATAGTAAAGATTAGAATGAATGGCAGTGGGCAAGAGTAACAATAATTAAAACTAGTGTGTCATAAACTACAGTAGATAACTTTTTTACTCAACACTGTGAATCATCTGCCGTTGATTTGCTGAATTGCAGAAGAAATGTAAGATCGTCGTACATTTTACATGGGGATATCTGTATGTGGGCCAGATGGGTGATGACCAGCAATTAGAAAAAGGACTAATTTTGGCTTAGTTGGAAGGCGTGGGAAAGGGTCAACAAGTATTATGTAGATTCCACAGAGAAAATTCCAAGGAATCGTTGTAATCAAAGACACCTTTCTTAGCAACTGTAAGCAAGGGCAGGAAACTGTTGTACAGAAACAAGATGACTCTGACAATTCATTCAGTTCTCGTCAGACAGTTTTAAACATGAAAATTAAGCAAGCAACTCGTCTTACAAAAATATAAGATATGTTGAGCACGAGTAATGCAGACTTTTGTCTAAAGACAGCTTGTGACGATAACTCCTGTTTACTGATCTGAGACACGCAATGAATAATTTCTATTCCCTAAAAATATATAATAATTTTTATTCAGTAAAAAATAATCAGTAAAAGACAAGGTTTTACCAAAGCCAGGAAGATTAAAATCAATTCAACTGCTTGACGTTCTGGACAGTTAGACAGTGATCTCAATAAATACAAATCTGAACATGGGTTAGCTTTCGACTGTTTTATATGTAAATATTATACGATTTTTGAGAAGAATATCGTTTTAAATACAAAATGATTATAGACCATTGGTCGATATTGTGTTTGAATAACAAATTTTGGCTTTCGTACTGAAATTTAACATTTATTGCATATTCTAGTGTAAGCTTCATCGTGGCAGATAACATTTTCACGCTCGATTTATGTGTTTTTATACATTGAAAGATATTCTTTCATTTTTTTTTTTTTTTTTTTTTTTTTTTGGCTAAAATGTAGGTAGAGTGTTATCATTGGCCTACATGGTGATTTTGTGCCAACAATATGTACACAAAAATAAATAAACAAACATTTTAGCTTATCTATATGTGCGCTTTTGTATGTATGCGTGCACATATACTGCATCATGTTTGGTAATTTAATATTTTATATCTCCATGTATATAATGTATGCGTGTGTGTGTGTGTGTGTATTTGATGTTAGAAAAAAAAAAAAAAATGTATTTTTGCTTCTATCCTTGATTTACTTTTTCGCCACTTGTTCCCACTTACACTCAAGCGAATAGGTTTTCATATGTCCCATAGAGTTTTAAAGCATTATGCATTTGAATGTTAACATAACTATGTCATGATAGTAAGAGAGAAAGAAAAAGATCAGAAAAGTGTTGAAATGCATTTACATTTCGTCGTCGTTGGGGCATGTTTTTCTGCAAATGCACAAAAATTTCTACAGTGAAATATACCGGCAACTGGCTGGTTGGTTTGGTTTTTATATATGCTTTAAAGGAAATTTTTTTATTATAAAATCTTGAAAGAAAGCTCGCAAATAAAATCCCTATATATAAAAAAAATTAAACAAAATTTGTCATTAAAGAAATTTCGAAAATGTGATCACATATATGTGATCTCTAGAAATTATCAATTGTATGATATCTTTGCAAAAGAACCACCTTCCCCCAGTCAACAGTCAACAGCAGCGTTTACAACAAAACTTAAGTAAACGAAGGAGACAAAGTAGTTTAAATCATTATCTCTTATAATAATTGGTTTTTTCACGAAACTTGTGAAAACTACACTAAGAACGTCAACCGGATTTACCCTTTACGAAGTTCTTACGACATTGAAAATCTTAAGAGCATAGGGACATAGGTTTAACTCTATAAAGGTCACTCCGATTAAATATTTACTTACATCATTAGCAAGCGACTGATTTAACCATATTTGCCATTATATCGGTGTTATGTTAATCGTACTCTACGTACTCTGTGATATACGAAATCAAAAGACTGTGCTCTGTGCTAATGTCAGGTCAAAGGAATTCAGAAAGAAAGCTGCGATATGAGTGACTACAAATAGTTTAAAGATCAGCTTGATACACTTACAATCTCGATCACGATAGATAAAAACGATGTCTTACAGTTCATAGCATAAAAATATTTATCGTTGCCATTAAAGCGTTCGGCAAGCGAAAAGCATGTCCACACTTAGTACAGCATTGTAACGCACAACTTACTTAAATCGTCCTTTCGCTTATTGCTTATTATTTGTATTGATCTGTTTCTTAAGCTTTTAGTAAAACACATGCAGTAGCAATAGCCTACATTTAGGAGTAAAGCATTTTAACTTCTGTTGCCTGCGGCGACGTTACCATCGCTGACTAAAATGGAATGGAAAAAAAAATTTCAACTAAGCCCTTAAGTAATTGCTGCGTGCTTATGCTACCCTGTTGTTGTTTTATTATTTACGTTCAACGAAGAAAAACGGTTCCTTAAAAGCCTTGGCGTAAACAAGAAAAAGAAAAGAAAAGAAAAGAAAAGAAAAGAAACGATACGAAATCTTCGTTACCCGAAAAAAAGGTCGTTACGTAGAATTTTCACTGTATCTGTAACTGTAACGCAGTATGCCTTCTGAGTACATTTACATACGGCATTGTAAATATTTACATAATAAGCAGGCCCAATTTTATGATCCATTAAGTGGTAGCAAAATTGTTCAAAATTACGTAGAGTGAAAAATTTGAAAGATTTAAAAGGTTTTGAAATTATCAACGAGGACATGAGGATAAAATGAAATGTTTCATATGATGATATATTCCGAATGATAAATTTTCTCTTGGGATATGTAACACACGCATAACTTGTTACAACATGACAAATATACGCATAAAATATAAAACGATTTCGTTAAAAAAAAAAGTAGTCAAAAAAATTAAACGTAAATATAAATGTATATGTATACGTGGGGGCGGGAAAAGCGTAAAGTCTTTATACCCTTCGTTTTCTTATATGCCTTAAATGTCTGCCAAAAAAAAAAAATAAAAATAAAAATAAAAATAAAAACAAAAACTTGTTTACCTAATACCAAGACGTGTTGATTAGTTAGTTGAGCAAAAGCTATGAAAATATACCCAAAACAATTTATCTTATGATGCAATACCTTATTATTTATCTTAATATCCTATAATACACACACAGTTGAACGGAAATAAATTGGCTCCGAAGTTTATCTTGAATCTGTGCATATATTAACTTTGCCTTTACTCTCCATACGTAACTCTTCTTGTGCGTTGTAATCAATTACGATTTTATGATTGCGTAGACAAATTGATTGAAACTTATGTCGACGGGTGGAATATTGTATACGATGAAGTGATTGATTGCTTGTCGCTTTATGCGTATAATGCATATTAAATTATATTAAAATATTTTCGCAATAATATGGTAAAAATTTCCAAAAATTTCACTTCAAAAACTGATTAATCTTTTGAATTTTATTTCTAAAGTTTTGATCTGATTCAAATCTCATTTAGAAAACTGAACATATTTTTGAAAGTTTTGTATTTTTAATTTCATCCACAATGCATAATAATAACCATAATTCTCGTGATGTCTATACACGTATATACATTTCTATAAATGTGTTTATATAAAATATGATGTATTTATATATACATCCATAAGTCTTTAAGCCTATTAAAATATATTCATTCTCTCATAGATAATGAAGAATAATTTTAATTTAAAACAATCTTGAAAAATTTGTTAAGTCCTTTTAGAAGCTTTTATTTGATAGCCTCTGGAGCAGAAACTAACTTTCAGTTCGATTCAGCGGAATTTTGAAATTAATCGGCTTATAGATCGTATAAATATATATATATTTTTTTCTTTTTTTCTTTCTTTTTAATCATACTCGGGATCTGAACGAAATATCCACATAGATAGGTGGCTTCAAGGTTTCTCATGTTCATGTACTGACTAAAAATATTTAATAACTTCTCTAATACATGGTCGTAATAACTCGAAATTGGGAAAAAATCTAAAAGAGCTTAAATATGTAAAAATTTCATCCAAGTAACGAGCAACATGATTAGTTGACAGATTACCCTAAAGATTTTAATGCAAGTTACTTAACATGACCTAAAAATTGAAAACTTGATAATATTGGTCTTGGCCATCGTATGCTATCAAATATTCTTCACATATATTCATTATTGGTATCTTGAATACTCTAAAGATTTTAATGCAAGTTACTTAACCTGACCTAACGATTGAAAACTTGATAATATTGATCTTGGCCGTCGTATGCTATCAAATATTCTTCACATATAGTCTTTATCGGTATCTTGAAATCACCCAACGCCAATGGCGTAAGCCATTAGTGGTGAAATTAAGTTATGTCCTTTTGTTGAGAAATTATAGGGAAATTAAAATTTTTTTTTTTTATTTCGATCATTCAGAAACTTGTTTGGCCTACGAAGTGATTGTCATGAGGGCTGTTAACATATGGCACTGTTGGCTCACTATCTGCGTTTGATTTATTTTAAGGGCATGGGCATACATCAATATGCTGCTCTGATCTTTCCTAACAAAATAATTATATGAAAATTAAATCCTTAATAAGATTTTCATTTGCATCAAGTGACGCAAGTGAGCTACGATTTGTATTATTATTGAATATTGAACCTAGGGAGGGTTTTTTCATTTTCCAATTCCACAACCAGCCAAAATGCTCAAAATTTTTAAAATGCAAAAGCTATTTTTCTAAATTATTCCATTAAAGCTTATAAGACAATAAAAAGGGAAGATAAACCCATCAATGCAACAATCAGTTCGCTGCAAAAATTCGTCGAAAATATATGGTTTTTTTTTCATTACACAAAGTATATATATACACTTGATTAATTATGTCCGTCTGTCCGTTTGTGCGTCCTTCGGTCTGTATAATGCCTGTTGTCGATAGAAGACATTGATTGGTTTTGGTAAAGCGTAAATTATGATCAGAAGAGAAACTCGACTAAAGCTTTCCAACTTGCATTTCGATTCTTTTCGATTTTATAGCTATAAAAT
>KK502938.1:114501-139422 GCA_000688735.1 Glossina austeni | reverse complement strand
GTTTTGAAAAAACACTTTCGAAGAATCCCAGACATCTCATGTATTCTACGAATGAATGCTATAGCATTCACGTCATTTTGCATCGCTATGAAAATGAATGCTATAGCATTCACGTCCGCGAACGTGTTAAAAAATAACTTGTTAAGCCTAAGCCGAGCAATGTAATGTGTTCCTCGCTTACAGTTAATCGATTAAATTCATTAACGAATTGTTTACAAGATTTTAATGTAACTGGAAACAACTTTTACAATGGATTACTTAGTCATGATAAACTACTTTGGTAAGTCAATAGAATTCTACAAACTATCCAATATTTCTTTTTGGGCTTTTGGGATTTGGTTCCAATTTGAGCAATTCTTTATGAGAAATTGAATTCGAGTAAAACTAACAATTTTTTTTGTCGAACATCATTATGCTACTTATTTATAATTTTAACGATATTGTTGTTGTATTATAACTATCTTCGTATCTGTTGCGGTAAAAGTACTTAACGTTTGTTATTTAAATGATTTTCAAGTAAATGATTTGCAAAGAAAATTATCCATGATAGCTATGTAAATAAATAAATACAAGTAATTATGCAGAGTGTGCTCTGACGGGTTTGAAGGTTAAGAATAAAATAATTATAAAATGCTACCGAATTTTGGCGATAAGTACAAAAAAGAAACATGCATTTTACGTCGAATTTTTGACACCTTCCATCTAACTTTGAGCTTGTTCGTCAGTTGGCAGCTTTTCAATCTTGAACGATGGACTTAAGCTAAGAAGCCGATTAGAAAATCGCAGGATTCTAACCCAAATTTTGCAACCGCACAAATTCGAACAACAAAAAATAAGTCGAGTCTTATCGTAAAATCGATTCAATGACAAGAATAAATGTATTATAATAAATATAAAATATGTCAAGTCTAACTAAACTAGCAAAAGGGAATTGCAGCCATCGCGCCTATACATGTATACCAAGCTTGTGCGATCGCGGCCATGGCTAAATCGAAGTGAAGTATCTTTCGGTAGTTAAAAATGTACACACATTTTTGGGTGTTCCAAATGAAAGGATACGTCAAGTATGCCGCAACTCTTTGATGTTTGAATATAAAAAACTAGCAAATAAAATTAAAAGGTAGTAAAAGTGGTACAAAGCATAAACTGAAATGAGCGATAAAAAAGGTTAGAGATAAAGATTACTTTAGGCCTTTGCGTGGGAACTATGGATATAAACTTCGCTAAGATACCGAACGATTTAAAAACTTAAAGAAAATTTTCAAATGGGCAAGAAAGCCCGCAGAACGTATAAAATGCTTTGTAAAAGTTCAAATTTCTACAGTAGTAACCGCATTCTCTGAAAGTTTCATTATCGTTATATTTAAAGGACTTTCTTTCCGCGTTCGACTAAGTGAGACTATGACTAAACTACTTTTACTGACGCTCTTCGCGATATTTGAGCAGTTTCGCACGATACCATTACCGGACATAGATGACAATATTGTAGAGATTGATATCGACTACTACCTGGAGGAACCTGAAAATCCGAAAAATGTGATAGATTTAAGTTCTTTCGGCACCAATATTTATGGGGTACCCGACGAAGCTACCGCTCAGCTAGTAGCAAATTATTCCGCGACGGAATCTAACGTAAATCCCGAGGAATTGGGCTCCTATTTGGAAGGAGACATATTGATGCCGGAAGATCAGGTACTCACTAAAAATGGCATAGTTTTGCCGAGTTCGCGTTGGCCCAACGGTGTCGTTCCGTTTGAGATACGCGGCAACTTTAATGCACGCGAAATGTCTGTCATTGAGCATGCGCTGGAGCAGTTTCATCGTTACACTTGCGTTCGTTTTGTACCACGAACTGGCCAAGATAATGACTACGTGTCAATTGCTAATGGCAATTCGGGTTGCTGGTCAACAGTTGGTCGTACCGGTGGTCGCCAAGATGTGAATTTGCAAAGTCCAGGTTGTCTATTAAAATCCGGTACCGCTATTCACGAGTTAATGCATGCTTTGGGCTTCTTGCATGAACAAAATCGTCAGGAACGTGACGATTATGTGGCCATACAGTATCACAATATAGAAAAACATGCCCTAGGGAATTTCGAGAGAGCAACTGAAACAGCGGCTTTCGGCGTACCCTACGATTACGGCAGTGTTATGCATTATTCACCAAATGCTTTTTCGTCCAACGGAAGACCAACTATAGTTTCTTTAGTAAGTTTTTGGTTTTCTTAAGGAAAGATGCATTACTTTTTCTTTCTGTACTTAGCGTCCTCTTGCCGATAATGTAATGGGTCAACGTAATGGTTTCTCCGCTTTCGATATTGAAAAGTTAAATAAAATGTACGACTGTGGCTATCTCCCTCCTCCGTCTGTAAGCGGTCCCGACGCAGTAGAAAGTAACGTGGTCAACAGTTTCGTAGGAGGCTTTTTAACTGGCCTTGGCTTGGCAGAAGAAAAAGTAGATGCTTGAATCATACGTGTAATATCGCGTGGACGACAAAAACATTTTTGAAATTTTACACAATATTTAAGAATTAAGTCTACATTTTTTTTTTTTTTTTTACCGCCATACACTTAAAAGAATTAAAGCATTCCATATATTTAATCGAAAGAAGTATTAGTACATTTTCTTCCCCCTCTAAACATCCATACTAATATCCATAACACTATTTGTATCAATATTATTAGCACTTTTGGATATGTCGTCTTCATCATCAAATTTCAATTTCACGTTCGAAAATTTCACCGGTGAGGGCGATGTCTCCTCTTCAATGGTAGCAATTTTAGGAACCTTAAAAGGTGTATTATTTCCCCACGTAGAAGATGAGGTTAGGTTTGCTTTTCCATAAATTTCATCAATTATTGATTCTTCATCCATGAAATCTTCAATGCATGTCTTTAGTATCGTAGAAGTGACAATGCAATCACGATTCAAAGCTAAACTTTTATGAAAAAAGGAAATAGCCTCTTCTAAATTACCCATCAAAGCGTGGACAAAACCAATAGCAGTAAATGTTTGTGAGCTTTGAGGTTTCAAAAGTAAAGCCTGCAAAGAAAACAATATGCGAAAAAGAAAACACCATCACAATTGGATCAAATCTTCCATCCACATGCATCAGTCTCTCAATAAATAGATTTCGTAACATGCTAAGGACGAAGAGAAGCATCGTACTCTGCAACATCAAGGCAACTCAAACGATTCCATTGCTTAAAAAAGCAATATACACACATATCTTTATAACACAAAATTGGAGCTTATTCGAAAGAGTAACATATTTAGAATATCATGCACGGAAGGGACATGCCATAATAATGTAATAATTATTAAATTTTGAAGATATTCTAAAGGGTATGGAAAGGAAGTTTTAAGTCTTAAGTTTGATTTCCTACTTATCATTTTTGCTCAAAATCTTGATTTTAACAAGGGGCGGAAGGACAGATACGATCAGATTAATTCCGTTATTCACGCCAATCAACATTTAATATAACTCAATGAAATTGAAAAAAAAACTTACGAATTGATGATATTTTAAGGCTTCTTTGTACTTTTTGTTTTTGCGGCAGCAATGTCCTAAATTATTAAATAAGGGTTCCCATCTGGCTGAGATTTCCTCTTGATTTTGTTTCGCACGATTAGTAACGATATCAACGGTTGTGCGGAAAACTTCTTCAGCACTTTCGTAACTGTATGGAAATATAAAGACATTAAGCAAAATCCTTAAGAGTTTATGTAGCCTGTATAGCTTACTATTCATATTCATATTTAATGACACCCAGCTCATGTAAGACAAAAACATCTATTGGAGCTATAGACATGGCTTGATAAAAGAATTTTTCTGCTAATTCCAAGTTCTTAGTTAACCCGCATTCTACACCAATATACAGCAAAGGTAAATGGCAGCCACGCATCAGTTGTGCAGCCTTGAAATACGCAGCCATAGCCTGGAAAATACACAAAAAATGTATATGAATACTTTTTGTGTGCTGAGATTAAATTAATTACTTTTTAATTACTTACTTGGTCGTGTTCATTTTCTTTAGCAAAAGAGTGACCGTAAGCCAACCAAGCAGGGCCGTACAAACGATCTAAAGTCGTGGCTTTCGATAAATAGCGACGAGCAGGATCGCTTTTACCA
Source organism: Glossina austeni (assembly GCA_000688735.1). Taxonomy (NCBI): domain Eukaryota; kingdom Metazoa; phylum Arthropoda; class Insecta; order Diptera; family Glossinidae; genus Glossina; species Glossina austeni. The sequence goes on along the minus strand of KK502938.1, from coordinate 135,289 downwards.
ATCAGATCATAGTAACATCCTACTGCATACCAAGAAATAGCTTTTTCCGGGTAACGATCCACCAGCTTATGGGCCACATAAAATAATTCTTGAAAAAGGTAAACATTATCAGTTTTAATTGTAGATTTAAAAAAATATACTAACGTACTGTTATAATCTCCAAACTCAACTAAGCAGCCTATTTGAACAGTCAAAGCAGCGTTATGATAAGGATCAACTTTCAATAAACTGGCAAAAAAGCAGCTAAAATATCTCCACTACCATTTAACTTTCATAAACTTACTCGTTTAATATTTTAAAGCCTTTCTTATATTCGCAATCATAAAAGAGTTTCTCGGCCTGAGCAGCCAAGACATCAGTACTTTTGTGCACGCGAGTCAAACAAAGCGATATAGGTAAACAAGCATTGGAATCGCATGCATCTTTAGTCCGATTACGTCCTGATGTCTCGAAATGAGAACGCTGCAATTCATTCGAATGCGAAGAGGCACGCGTTAAGCTCACGTGCAAAGAAAAGCTGGGAACCTTGAAATCTTCAAGGACTCTGCGGAATAAAGAAGGCATAAAAATGATAAGGCAATGCCAGAAAAAGATTGTGCAATAAGTTCATACTTATGAGCCGGTGACATAATATGCGATGATGAAGGTGTTATAAATTTTGGCATCACATTTTTGTGTATATTGGCTTCAGATGTTCGTGTGTTTTCGATTTTTTCGTTCAACTCTTTAATAGTTTTCAAGTTGCCCAAATTTCCTATTGGTGTTTGCTCACTATTGCTTGTCTATGGAAAGATTTCCTTCAATTTACTACAATTGGAAAAATATATACAAATTACCGGCCCTATGGTTTCATAATACTTTTTCAATTTGGTTTCATAGAGTTTAGTAATTAATTTAGCATCGACAAAGGATGATTGCTGTTCCAAAGGCAATTGCTGCATAAGTTCCTTTTCTAAAATAGAGAAACGTGATGTCAGGAGAAAATGAAGAAAAGTTGACAAAAAAACAATCATAACGTTAACCTTCCCAAGCCATAAGCATTTCATGTTGAACTAAGGCTTCGAGGGCCTCGTAGCAGTAAACCGATTTATACAATGCTTGCACATAACAATCCATTGCTAAGCCACGATTATCCATAGCTTCGTATATTTTGCCCTTTAATAAACTAATTGATGCAAGGATTTCCTAAAGCGTGAATCCCTACTTATGCCATCCTTCTCTTATTAAATATGAGTTACTTACGTTTTTACCGCACATTTCACCTCCAAACATTGTCTGACTCTCAACACCACCGCCATCCAACGATTCCAACGGTTGATTTATTAACGACGAAGCTAGAAACTCTACATCTACCAAATTAATAACTGCTATGGCTTCGTTATATTCCTTGGCTTCATATAAACTTTCCAATAAAAGATTGTAACTAGGTATGTGAGTTTTTTCCAATTTATGCATACGCAATGTATAAGCGGCACGATGGTATTCTTTCAACAGAAACATGCAATGAGCTTTGTTATAAACATCTTTCGGATCGTTTTCACTCAAGCAAGCAACTTTCTCGGCCCAGAACAAAGCTGTCTGATAACGCCTTAAATCGCAAAACTGTTTGACTAGTTTACGATAATTGTCCAAATCAATGGAACCCTTTAGCTCTTCATCAGCGTTCGAGCTACGCATTTCATTGCCCGTCATCTTATTTCAATTTAATAAGAATTTGTCTAAAAATGTTTTTTCTCTTTCTCTTTTTTCAGACAATTGTTGGTAAATTTCAATTCCCCAAATTTTGGGATAGAATTTTGCAAATTATTCACAAACAAACGTTAAACGTTAAAAAGTATATTGAATTTTGTATCAAGCATTAATTTCGTTTAATTCTTTTCTCAACAATCCACTTTTCTTTTTAACATTTCCCGCACGGCTTCGCTTCTACTAAACATGTGATTTCTTTAATTTCACCACAGCTGTCAGCAATTTACAACTGTGTGCATAAAGGCAATGCTTTTAAAACTGTGACATCTGTTCATCTGCAAAATGAAGTGAGAATAACAAACCGGAACGAAACGAAAAATGGAAATATGACGCGTACATAAGGAATTTATTATTCTCAGGTATAGACGCGCAGGTTTCTTTAGTTCGTTTATTCAATTTTTTATATTACGTAAAATAGTAGTAAAAACTGAGAAAAGAAGAGAGAGATAGAATGTAATATTTTTGCAACTGCCTATTTATGCAAACGAGAAAGCAATATTTTATTCGGAGAAACCGGGCAAAATGATGCGCCATCAAAAAAAAAAAAAGGACACAGTGAAGATTTATTTAACCCACATCATGTCTATATATATCGTAGTACGTAGGGGGCCTCAAGATTCTTGGTTGATAGATGATTGATAGATATTTGAGTGAAATTTCGATGAAAGAAAAGCTTTCTTTTTTTGATAAACAATACATAGAATTTTTCTGAAACCTATGCTTTGATTTATGCCTTGAATCTAAAACGTGTAACTATAGAGCGAAAATTAATAAACAAAAGTTAATAATTCCGTTGTCTGAAGGAAAGCACTTAAGGAAACTACAGAAAATAACGTCAATTGATGTATTAATCGACCGCCTGTCTTGCCGCAATCGATCGAAGTGTATTCTGCAGATTTTCGTTTTCCTACCACTCAATTGATTTTATAAAACTACATAAAAGATCGCTCAAGATCATTATTTAAAACATCCTTAGTTGTAACATGTCTTAAAAAGACGCGCTTCGGAGTGAACGATTAACGGTTTTCAGCTCTTGTAGTTGAAGTTTTCAAAAGTTTTAAATAAAAATTTGTTGTTTTTTTTTTTATTATTAATTTTAACAGGTTTTTTTTTAATGTTTATAATTTATGCTGAGTTGAGCATTATTGTTTTGTTTTTAATTAATTAATTAATTAATTATGTTTAAGAAACTAAAATAAAATTAATTAAATATTATAATAACTTCTCAGAAAATCGAAGTTACAATATTTTCAATATTTTATACATTTAGTTTTTTTTTTTTTTTAAACAAATCTAATTTCGAAATTTGTTTTTATATAAAAAAAACCACGTATATGCATATATAGATATATACGCACACATGCAAATATATATGTGCATATATAATATATATATATATATATATATATATAACTAACTGTGTATAATAAACTCTCGGGTCTCACGGAAGCACACATGCACTGAGAAATTAAAGAAAAAAAAAAAAAAATGTAAAAAAATCTTAAGAAAAATAAACGAGTGAATTATAAATATAAATAAATTTAATTATTAGACATATAGTACAAAAAAATAAAAGAACTTGAAGTCTAAGACACTTAAATTTTATGAAAAAGTTTTTTTTTTGTTTTGTTTTGTTTGTTTTTTTTTTGAAAATATTTGCGATGAAATAATATGATTTAAAAGCTTTAGGATTTAAGAATGAATTAAGAAAGAATGCCAGAAAATTCACCCTAATATCACTTTTTATTTTGGACGCTCAGTCAATTCTAAAATTTAACGAACATTATTTATTATGGCCATTTTATCTGTTATTTATTTGAACATTTTTTGAATTCATTTTTGTTGGTAAATAATTTTATTAATATTTTTTATACCCAGCAGCGGTTGCTGTTCTAAGCACTGGCGATCTGATAAACAGTAAATGCATTCTTGATCAGCAACTGACTGTCTCTGTAATCAGCTGAAATCAGCTTTAAGTTTATACAAAAGACTTTTCATTTATTGTATTACTTTTGAGGTTATGTAGCAAGATTCGTTCGTGCCCCGTTCGGCTGATTTAATCAATCACAAACGATTTCAAACAAACCAAATTTATTTAAGAAATTTCACGCACCGTTGAAGCAATTTTAGCTTTAGCTAGAGGCGGGAGGAGGGAGAGAGTTTATATTCTCTCGCCGTAATAGGTGAACGAATTGGATGGGTTCTGAAAAACTCCGAAGCCATACGTGCACTTTATATTTCTTAATAAAAGATGTTCAGTAAGTGAAACGAATGTTATGAGTACGGGAGGTGCGATCAGTCGGTTGACACCAGTGACACCAGTGAATTCAAGAAATGTATATGCGTCCAATTTTAGGCTTCAATGAGAGAGTGCAAATTCATTTAGTTTTCATTTAGAATTTCGTGACCTTGAAAATTTTTTTAGCAGACAAACGGGTTATGCTTAAATCGTCCCCAAATCCTATGTGGATTAATACGATGTACACATTTTTTTGTTCGTGTTACGAGCGCTGATAACGAAAAATTTTACCGCCTTCTTGATCAGCATAAATAATGAAATTGGTTTAGTAGTGTCGAACAGAACATTTTCTAATTTTATGTCAATATTTCATGAAAGCCTTGACTTGACAAGAATTTGATGAAATCAATCTATCAACGCATCTATGTGCCTTTTCAAGAGATTTATTGATATGAGATTCGGACGTTTTATGAGGATCGTTCCTAATATAATACGGTTATGGTATCTTTTGCACCTGATGCCGTATATATGTGTTAGTAAGGTATTTATACAATATTGTGCTTAACTATAGCTTTCATAAGGTGTTACGTTTAGAGTAGAGTCAGAGCTTGCAAGAATAACGCTGCCAGGTGAGTTAGAAGTTTTTTTTTTTGTTTTTAATATCATGCCTTTGCTTACAAAACGCATTACGCTTATGCAGAATTTCTTGTCTACGTAACATAGCATTGCACGCTAGATATGCGTAACATGTTACGGGCGCATAGCATGTTAGACTTACAGTAACATTTTTCGATGAAATAAATTTCTTTTTTTTGAGTTTTGCATAAAAATATGGTTCGATATCAGCCGGATACAATTTATTTCTTATTTAGTTTTAATTTTGCAATTAATTGAGTTGATTGATACTTTTCTTCTTGTTTTTTTTTTTTTTTTAATTGCACTATTTTTCATTTACTTATAAAAATTTTTAATTTGTTGAGTTAATAGAAAAAAAAAAAAAAAAAAATAAAATATGTCGAATAAAAGAAATGTCTTATAAGGTCATAAATATTATTACATAAAAGAAAAAGTTTATTTTATCACTTAAATAATATGAAAAATCATCTGTTCTTTTTTTTTTTTTTTGTTTTATTTTATTAACTTACTTTTTAACTAATAAAATTAACAAAATATTACAAATCGAAACTAAGACACAGAAAAATCTCTATCACTTATATGTATGTAAAATTCAATTTTTTTTTTTTTTTTTTTTTTTTTTGTTATCTTTTAATTCGTAAATTTAAAAAAATTTGATTTCTATTATTGTAATTAAACTTAAAAAATTACATCACGCTTTTTTTTTGCAATTAATTTTATGTAGTAATAAAATAAACTTTAATTTGAGATAAAGTTGGAGTAAAAACTTTACGCGCCATATATACATTAAAATATTTGAAATGTTAAGCACATTTTTTTTGCTATTAGAGAAAGTTTCATTAAAGAACGGAGGCACAATCTCTTATGCCTCGATAATGGCGACAATGGTTTTTTTTGCTTAAGTCTATATTTAATCATTGAATTCGTTCAATCATCGTCTTTCTTTTCAGTTTTGAGGTCATATTTAGCACACAATTCTTCTGGCGAACAACTGGAAAAAAATAAATGTCAAGAAAGGTCAGATAAATGAAATAATAAATGCATGAAATTAAGTTAATAATTGCGGAGGCAGGTTTGACTAAATACGTCATTCGGTCTTTAGCACATAAACATAAAGATTGAGATCTCTGGTATATCAATAAAGATATTTTGTACGATTCTAAAGGTCATTTGTACGTTGAGTAGATAGATATTAGGCGAGTATGTTCAACTAACAACAGTGAAGTGCATAAGCAATATATAACAGCGATACATATTCAAGCCTATTCCAAGCTAATTTATTTAAAACTGAAGATAAATCTGTTAAGCGAATTTGCGTAAACAGGAAAGCTTGCAATGAATGTTTTGTATTGCTTTGAGTCGTCAATCCTATTAGAAGGTTCTTTCTTACATGATATAGGCCTTACTTACAGGCTCAGATGCCAATTCACATGGCATAGCTTTACGCGGGCCTAATATTGTTTGACAGCTTGTAGTTGAACTTAGCATATATTTTATGGATCTTGAAATTGTTCGAGAATTCTCCATCAGAGAGCTTTTCGAAAAGTGCTTGCAGGAATTTTATATCCTTCATCGAATACTAGTCCTTTCATTTGTAATGTATGGAAATGCGCTTCAGAGGTCACCTAACTTATAGGCGTAGGCACATCATCGCCATTATAGTCTGAGTGAAACTAGTTTTGCGACTCTATTCGTTCGATTGCCTGTCGTATGCATATTTATTTGTCATTTATCTGTCGCACGTCTGTTGCTGGAAAGCTCATTACTAGAAAGCTTAATATAAAAAGTTGACACTTGAGAAATGTATTCCTAGTTGCTGGTCAGAAGGGGCCGCCATTAGGCAACTATCGCAATAGACAATAAACTTCAATTCACAATCCTTTGTATATATTAATCTCAGATTTACGAAGACAATCGAAAACTTCGTTGAACAAACGAAAATGATTCGTCTACAAATACGACAACAATAGAGAAACAAGTAGAAACACTGTGATGAAGCGCAGCCGAATCTTTAATACCCTACAACACCTACCCTACATTTCTCCACATGTATACTTTCCAAAACAAGGGAAGGGTCCGAAACATGAAGGGGCGGAAACATGTCAGTTTACTAAATTTCATTAAAATTTCATCAAAAATTACGGCCGTGTAGGTAGGAACATAATAAAACAAGACAGATGAACAGACGGACAGACAAGCTCAGAAACATTTCCTTAATCGGAGGATGTAACGCGAATCTTTCTAAATGTTGCATACATCGGCGCAAACTTAACTTAATATATCCTTATACCGTATGTATGTATGTATGGGGTATAAAAATTGTAACTTAAGATCTTGCAATTACACGTTATCTAAAACCGGGGTAAAATTGCGAAAGTTTGGGGAACGGGCTGGGGGCATTTACACATTTGCCGTAATGACGCATTTTTCATTTTTTTTCTTTAAAAATATATTATTTTTCTCATACTTTGGCCTCCGGTAGTGTGACTTTGAATTTCCTTAGAGAGAATAATTAACTAAACATCTAATCATCGACTTACCCAATTAAATTTTGTAAATCACATACAAAGCGATAAACATATCGTTTACCAGCCGTCTTATGGATAATGTTTTTATCGTAATAGTAGCGGAGGCCTCTGCTTAATTTTTCGTAATTCATTTTTGGTTTATTTTTGCGTATACCCCAGCGACGAGCCACCTGCAAAAAAAAAGGAACAAAAAAAAATGTTATGTAAATAAAAAAGCAATTATTGTTATTAAATAGAAATAATTGTTTATTACCTCATCGGGATCGGTTAGTTTAAATTCCCAACCGTCACCGGTCCACGATATAAAACCTTGACAGGTTTTATCCATTAGCAGCTCCAATAAAAATTGCCACAATTGTATGGGTCCCGAACCTTGAAAACAGGGTACACCACCTTGGGTGGTATAACCACCGAGTAAAGCTTTTTCGAGACCCATCGAGGAAAGATATGCAGCCGGATGTTGATTTGAATGATGAGTATTCCATTGATCGGAGCTTGGCGGTTGGCCGGCCATCGCTTGAAATTGTGGTGCATCGTAAGGTGCAAATTCAGATGGATAAGTTTCATGGAATCGCGAACGCCCATAAGCATTGTATTTCTGTTCAACAGAGGCAGCATTCAGCCCATAGAAATCCGCAGTATTATCCAAATAACTCGACTGATTTTGATGATCTTGCGAGGAAATGCTACTATGATAGTCACTATCATCATAATGGCCGGCCGCAGCAGCCGCTACGGCAGCAGCGTTCGCTAAGTGGGCTGGCAGCCCGAAGTTAGAGAGATCAGTGGGATCGTTTGACGTGGAACCATTTGGTGCTGCACCGGCACCCGTATTTGTCAGATTACCGTAGGCAGTTTGGGAGCCTGGCTCTTCTTTCATTTGATGTTGGGTGTAAAAAGCGGCTGCAGCGGCCGCTGAATTTCGCATAGCCATTTGCATATAGTTTAGATTGGCACCATTGCTGTTATTATTGTTGTTATTGCTATTGTTGTTGTTACTATTGACACCACTGTTCGGTGAGGCACCAGTATTGGCAACGGACGTAAGGGCTGATGTCGATGTTGTACTTGTACTTTGAGCGGTTTGTTGCTGCTGCGCCGCGCCAATGCTTGGAGGCGGCAGCATCGCCGTATTATTAACAGCTTGTGGTGGCGGGCTATTTTGACGTTCATGCGGATTTGAGTAACCTAAAAAGAAAAAAACAACAACAACAACAAAAAAATTAGAATAAAAATAATCGAAATAACCATTTATACATATACAAATATACGTGTGTGCGCATGTGTGTGCATGTACTGTATGCATATTGAAAGTCTTAAAATCTAGAAAAAATCTAAGAATAATTCTTATTTAAATAGACTACGACTCTCGAAAGACCCGTGAATCTAAGGAAAGGTTTTCGAAAGACTGCAAAACACACATATACATGCAGTCTAGTTTGGGGACGGAGAGTGTGAAAGGGATGATCTTTCAATTTCTTTTTTTTTTAAAGAGAATTAATCCGACTGATATTTAATTTTCAGGGATTCGGGACTACAGTTGTTTTAAACGCCTAATTGATGCGTGCAATGCGTACCTTTAAAGTTGGCGAGTAATTTTTCGAATTGTAAAGACTTTTGCTAGTCTATTACTTGTCTATATCGCTTTTATTAAATCTGCAGTTAACTTTGCTGCAGAGCTTAGGACTTGTAAAGTTAAATACGCACCATTTGCTTTGCACACTCAGTCAAGCTTTGCTTCTCAGTCACTTTTCAACGTATGCTCTAAGACGATGTTAAATCGTAGAGCCCATCAAAAAAAAAAAAAAAAAAAAAAAGTATCACTAGAACGACTCACAACATTCGCACACAATTCATTATAAACCCATTAGTGTGCTTAACTTGAAAAAAAAAAAAAAAAAAAAAAAAAGTTGCTTCCATCTCTTGAATCGTAGAGCCTAACAAAAAAAAAAAAACGTTGCTTCCATCTGCCATTCATCCGTTCTGCCGTTCTATCTGTTGGAACTTGTAACCAGTCATTTGCCTTTGAAATAATTAATTATTTGATTCGAATCGTTTGCTCTTCAAAAAAAAAAAAAAAACAAGATATGGAAAAAGGACAATAAAAGGTCATCGTTTTATATGTGATCCACCCATCTATCCATGTCGTTCGCGAAACCTTGGAAACAGTCGGCACATATGGTTCCACTTGCTTCTATCTGTGCGTAATGTGCTCGCTAAGCAACCCTTTGGCTCGCAAAGCTGGCAAAGATGTGAAAAAAACTATTCGATGAATTTATCGTTTAGCGCAAAAGAGGACAATTTTTAAAAAAGTGCTATCCACAAATTGCCAGTCAGGTGGGAAACGCGGATAGCTATCCGCATGTCCAATCCTACGAATAAAATATTTTTTTGTCAAAGAAGTGTGTTTTCTGGCTTCATATTTACATACCTATCTACACTATTTAAAAGAGCTCTAGAACGTCTTTATGAAACTTAAGTTGGACCTTAGGCTTAAATCGGGCCTTAACTCAAGACTAATTTTAGCTAAGCATATGATCTACTGCCTGCCTCCTGCCAATTTTGGAGTGCCTTGCCTTGGGTGCAAAACTTTTATTTATCAATCTAAGTTTTGTTGCCACAAACTGCGAGATATCTCGTAGTGCGGTAGTTTTGCTACATACGCTTACTATCTCGTAGTTAGTAGGGAACGGCTTAAATGATTATATTAAAGCAATGTTTTAGTTAAATCTTTCTTTTTAGTGCGGCTTTTTTTTTTTCTTTAGCCAGGCACGGCATTAAAAATTTAAATATTTCTAATTATCAGTATTATGTGTTAATAAAAAGATGCTTAACGAAGGCGTGACACATAAACATATATCATTATTATCAATAACTTCATGTAAATTGCCATAGTTTACCCCTTTCTATTAAAGAATATAAAGAGAGGAGCTTCTAGCTCTTCATAAAAAATTAAAAAAAAAAAAAAACAACAACATCGACGCTCATTTGATAGCATTCGAAAACCAATCAAAATCGAATACAACACAAATACTAATGAGAGAGACAAACAAAAATTAAACAAACAAAAAAAAAAAAGAAAAAAAAGGAAAAAAAAAGTGAAATGAAATCATCACGCAAGTCTAAAGCTAAAGCTCATAGACAGATATGTACATAAACAGATACACACACCTCTATGGACCTATACATCTCACTGCTTATGAGGATGATGCGAACATTTAAAAGAACTCTTCATTCATACTTATGTGCGCTGACAGATATATGCATGAGTGTAAAGAGTACTCAGTGGGCAATGTTGGGCTAGAAGCAACATCTAAACCGAAATCACGACGAGAGAGAGAGAGAGAGAGAGAGAGAGAGTGAGAGAACGAGCGCAAGTTAAGGCAATAGACAAACTTGTGAGAAAAATATGAAGAAAAATAATGAAAAAAAAAGAAAAAAATAAAAATGAAAAACCTGTTGCTGACAAAAGAGCAAGAGATGTGAGCGATGGCTCACATAAACATATACTAAGTAACATACCAACACAACACGATGGCATGTATGAATGAGAGATGAATATTGAAAAGGGTTCATATTTCTAAAGCATTCAATTTCATTTGGTCAACTATTTGTTGTTGTTGTTGTTGTTGGTTGAGAAAAACTGCAAACACGAAATCGGCAGTGGTTGTGATTCGTTGCCATTGTCGTTGCTAATAATTACTATATGATATATGATTAGTGTTGTTGAGCTTTTTTGGTTAGTGTTATTTTTGTTGTTGTCGTTGTTGGTGTCGTTGTTGCTTTGCTTGCTTGCTTATATATCAGAGATCCATAATGCGCAGATACAAGTTTTAATGAGATTTATGTGTAATACGTTTGAGTGCTTTTAAGATGTTTTCATAAAGTATTACTCCACCCCTTTTTCAATATGCTGCTGTTGCCGTTGTTTGGTAACAGGGTTGTTGTTGTTGGGTTGGTAAAGCGTAAGATTGCACTACACACACACACACACACACACACACAAACACAATTAAAAATCAATTCATTTTGTTATGTTTGCTTTCAACACAAATCTTTTTTTCTCTTTGACAACAACTTGTTGAGTTGTTGCGGATAAGAATGGGAATTTTATTACCTTTTACCGCTAGAGGCGATTGAACGGCACCGGGCCATTTATTTATTAACGATTGCCACCACCACCAACCAACCCACATCACATCATATTTAAAAGGCGAGAAATTTTCTTGCTTTCGGTTTTTCAAATATAAGTTAAAATTTAATTAAAATGTATTTATATATGCATACATATATATACAAAAGCATTTGTTACACCCTCATCGTTATCATCATCATCAAGAGCATCGACATTATTATCGTTATCATAATTGCGTTGTGTTATGCAACACTTGCATAACATAAAGAACAAATCAATTTGAATTGGAAAATATGTTAAGCTTTTTACTATATTTGTAACCTATATTATGCTACTGAGAGCAATGCGGAAGTTGTTTCTTAAATGAAGGCACGTGTAACTTTTTTTTTTTTATTATCATAATTGGCGGACTTATGCCTGCTTTGATATGAGTTAGTTAACTACTACTACAAATATTTATCTAAATCGGACTGATTCGGATTATATTTCGCATTAAGGAAAATCAAATTAATGCAAAGTTTTTGTCGACACATCTCGCATAGGAGCAAGCCAGAAACAAGACTCTTTTGGTGTATTCTTTAATTATTACCATCAGGGGATTTTCTGATAGCGGGCTTTAGCTCTTCTTCTTTTATTTTTATTAACTGAAGAAGTAAAGATTGTTGTTGGACACGGAAGTGTTATTAAATATTTTTACTTGCGATTAATCCCATCCGTCCGTCCGTCCGTTGGTAATTCGAGCTGGTATACTCACAAAAATTGATTTAGAAAACTAAAGGTTAGCCTACGAATGTCAAGATCAAGATTAAGATATAACACAACCAGTCCAAGAAGTATTAATATATCATTATTAATAACTTCAATTAATTCAAGGCGACTTAAATATTCTTTAAATAGTAATAGGTAATTAAATTAAACCGTTTCTTTTTCATTTATATTTGAAGTGACAAATAAGTAGGGTATTCAAAAATTCATCCAAAAGTGTACATATGTGTATATATATATATGATTTTCCTATTTTAATCAAATTCATTCAAATATTTACGGTTTTCGGTTCATTTTTTTTTTGCATGAATATCACTCATCATCGTTGCTAAGTTTGTCATAATTAATGCACTGTTAACATGATGTTTTATAAGGGTGTTGATGCGATAATTTCTTTCATTTATTGCATGGACATTAATATCTCTGTTCATCGTTACTATCGCGTGTGAATGTAATTATTTTATTTTGTAGTATTCGTGAAGTTCGTATAAAATTAATTTAAAATGTAAGATCCCCAAGCGCTTTTGATGTTGCACTGTATTTAGTGCGAAAGGAAAGTGTTAACTGGGTTTACGCATAACTGAACAGAAAATCTGCTTAATCATAAAGGTAAATATTGTAGCTTTTTAAACAAAAACTTTTTTAATATACCTCAATATTCCTTATCCTTCCTTTTTCATAAAAGAAAGGCATAAATTAAGAGCAATAGTGTCTGTCTGGAATTGTGTGATTGTGTGTCACATTGTGTTTTCTTCTCATAGATTTTATAACTTTATATCCGGGTATTATAGTTACAATACAAATCGTCAAAATTTCAATTTTGAAGAATAAAACCAGGTGATCAAGCCACGGATGTGATGTGTGCTCAGAATACGCTTATGTAAAACATTGTTTACAAAATTCAGAACGGACGCATCATCAGGTACTTCGTAAGGCTATAAGCCACAGTTGACTTTGCCACGTCTCTATGTATGTCCGTGCACTGTAACTACTATTGTCTCAGAATTTGCTTTGTCTTTATAGAATTCGCTTTGTCGTCAACTGCTCAATACCTTCTAAATTGACGAGTAAAGAAGAAAATTATTACGTTTGACCTATGGCGGCACTACCTCAATGACAATCGCACACTAATTGCAGGCGTGTTTATAGGTGCATACTACACCAGTCGGTTACCCGTTTTTATGTGACGTCACAGATCGCTTCCCAATGTCGAGAATTTTCCGCTTAATAATTCGCCGAAAATTTATCAAAAATGTTTCGCGTCTCAAACTATTACATCTATAGCATATTATTTTTGTTCACATGTGTGTGCAATGTAAATAAATTACTACTTTCTCTCTTATTCCATTTCATTATATTTATATTCGGTATTTTGTTCCTTCATCTTGTGTTATTTTCGGAAAATCTTTATATCAAATTCTTGAAGGAAAACTTAAGTGACTGCGAGGATCTTGAGAGAGGAATAGAAGCGTCTTTTATTATAATCACAGACCCCGGGATCAAGACCAACATATTTGTTTTGTTTATTAGCGACAGGCTCCGCCTCTTTTAGCAGAAAACTTTTAAATGGTTCTCGTAATTGTTTATACCAAATTATTATTATTATTATTATTATTATTATTATTATATAAATTTAGCCAGAGAATAAATTGTAAGACTAAAGTCTTAAAGTCCTAGCATCTAAGGCTTTCGGCTTTATTTTTTATTAATATTATTATTATTATTATTGCTATTATTATTAAAAACTCTACCGCACTTGAGATTTGAATCCACGACCATTGAGCTGCCAGTCGAGACTCTTGACTCAGGCGGATTATACCACATTATGTAATGACATCTGCTGTTAGTTGTGATTTGCATTTTTTATATATTATTGAACATCATGCTCATCAACAACTAAGATAGGCCGAGTGTCAAATATTTTTCTTAATTTCAATGTAGCAATATATCGCACGGACGAACGGACAAACGCGTACATGTCCCGGATAAAATTGACTGACGTACTTCGAAAATTTACAAACGCATAGAAAAAATTCATTCATCCCTTATCGATATTGAAAGTTTTTGCATTTTGCATTTTATGATTTACTAAAGTGCGGTTGAACTAAAGCTTAGGTATTTTTTTACACTTAAACTAAAGTTTCAGTTTTCTATGATTTTAATGTCTGTAGCAATATACGATTATATATAAAGGCGCCGGTAAATTGTTGAGCATAGCAGTAGGCTCAGGGTCAGAATTGTACAGAGAGATGATGCATTTTTTCCATCTCCTGTAAATCCCGTGAACGTGAACATTTACGATTATATTTTTACTTTATTTTTACTTTATGCAGTCCATTCAGGACTGTAGTTTTTTTTTTTTTTTATGGTCTATACAACTTTTATTTATTTTTTTTTTTATAAAATCAAGTCTAAGTACTCTTTATAGCTGTACAGACAAAAAAAAAAAAGAGAAAATGTACAAAATTTTCAATTTAGAAACAAGAACATGGTAGCGGTGAAGATAAAAAGTCGCAGAGATTTTCATGAGAATAGGATTTAATTTCGAAAAATCAATTCTTACTTTTTATGTTTGGTTGTTTTTTTTTTTGCCAACAAATTTTAATCTCTTCATGAACTGAATTAACTGAATTTAACTGAGAAATGTTTGGAGGTCAAATAATCACAGTTTTGTGGTATATATTTTTGTACATACAAGTTCTTGCGAACAGGTGGAGCGTAGTTGGTCAAGTGTTCGATAAAGGCATAATAATTAGGCCGATTAGGCAGCGACTATCATCGTCCACATCCACATAGAGCGGGCATCCCCTGAATAATTGATCATATTACAAAAAAAAAAGAAGAAGAAGAATATATATGTATATATATATATATATCATCTGCAAATCTGATAAATTTTCATTGGGTTGAAAATTGAAATTGTGATCTTTTCTGCGATCCGAAAACCTGAACTTGGTCCGAATAAAAAAAAAAAGTATTAAACGTAAAGGTTCTACTAGCTAATCCATCTTATGCAAGCAAGAAGAGTCTATTAAAACATTAAATATTAAAGCAAGTTAAGCATATATAGCAATAAAGCAATAAATTGAAACAGTAACAAGAATATGTAAAAACTAAGTAAGAAAATTACATTCGGTATGAAAGAATCTTTCGTATCCACCAAAAGAAAAAAAAAAGAAAAAAAGAATTCGGTATTTCGTGCTTAGAATATATATAAGAAAATTTTTTATCATTACATCTGAAAAGTACTGAAAACCCAGATATGCTCTCGGTTTATGTTGTTATCATAAGCATGATTTTTGTTCGTTTTGTTTCATTTTCAATATTAACCCGCATGCAAACATTTTTGATAAATTTAAAGACGCGATGTTTATCCACTACACATATATGCAGAAACGGATAGAACGACGGACAGATGGACATGTTCTAGGTCGTTCTAAAATTTGATACCGATGAAAATCGAAAATGATAGCGAAAATGATGATTCCTTCTGGGTGTTGCCAACATTTAGATATATTGCATGTAACGTCGACTTTCCGTTGCTAAGTATAAAAAAAGAAGGGGATCTCCACGTTCCACTATTTGTTAGTTTTCAGAAATTTTTGAAATTTTACTTATCAAAAAGAAACGACGAACTAGAGAAAGAAACCTTCAGAACGAGTATAAATATATTTATGTTCTTGAATTAAATGCGATTAAACCGCAACAATCAAGCGCACATTATATGCTGTGTGTAGCGAAGTAGGTAAAAAAAAAAGGTTTTTTTTTTAAATTATTATTTTTTTTTTTTTAAAGATTAGAACTTAAAAGTGGTCCATGATTAGAAGAATTCATTAAATTATTATTTATGCAGGTAAGAGAAAAACCAAATATTTTGACTGAATATTATCGGAATATGAAGAAGATTTGGTCTCTTCTTTAACAATTAATTGTAAGAATTTCAAATACACTGCAACTTACACTAATTAGCAATGCAGAGTAAGTGTATGAAGCCTGTGTTTTTTATAGACACTAAAGAGATTTTAGATTTGTTTTGTTGTTATATTAAACCCACAGACGAAAGAAGGATTTAAGCGATTTTACGAGTTTCTCTCCTATAAAATTTCACCCTCAGTTGGAATTTTAAAAATTATATACAGTTCGTCGTATAAATGTATTCCTTGCCGTGTTTAATATTCTTTTCACTTGAGTGCAATAATGGAAAGTCGACTACATAATAGAAACATGGGTCTTATAGGGCGAGTTAATCAAGTCAACTCAAGGCTTCGATTTGACGCAGTCCTCTTTCGTTTGTTCGTTTTTCCGTCTTCCTTCTGGTCACAAGCTTTAACTTTAAGTAGGCGTGGCATTCTTAATTGATAGGCTTGAAAAAGAGCGCGATCAGGAAGGAGTCTCGCCTGCAATTGATCAAAGACAACAACTTGTACCAAAAATTGTACCAAAAATGTATCCAAAATTTTTGTACAAATATTTCGCAAGCTCTTCTAAAAATTGAAAACCTGATAAATTCTCATGAGCATTGTGTTATCACTGCCGTCAGTCTTTCTTAGTTTGTTTCTTTTTTCTTTTTCAGTACTTATCGCAATCGATTTTTAATTCTCGCCGAAATTCGAGCGTGACACGAAACTTTTTACACAATCGATCAAAAACCATGATCAGCATTTTTTTTTTTTTTTTTTTTTTGGCAATACCCAAGGGAAAGATGCTGTGCGATCGTTTGACACTTTAAATTACGACTGACTACGTCTCTGTTTTAGTAGTTAAACCCGTACATATGTGGTAGCGCATCTAAAATTACGTAACCTCGAGGCTTACGAGTGCGTTTATTTTCCCTTTTTTCGCTTCTTATTCAGTTTTGTTTTTGGGCGCAGCTATATAGCTCTGCAGTATATTTGAAATCTTCTTGTTACCTACTCAGACTTATTTGGAAAGATGGATCGGCGATCGTTACCTTGACTAAAGAAATTAGCATCGAGTTCCGTGTATTGGTGACCACTGCTCGGTGAATAATCGCCAACAAACGGTGCCATGTCATTGAAATAACCAATGCCTAGAGAAGCTGCGGTCGCGGCACTTCCTATACCTGGCAACATGGGCGCAGATGTTGAAGAGGACGATGACGTCAGCGAATTAATCACAGTAGTTGAGGTCGTAGACGATGCCGCCGATACTGAGGGCGATGCGGAAGATTGTGAAGATGAGACTGAAGAAGCTGCACTACCCGAGCTACCGCCACTTAAGCGTTGATTACCGTGATTACTATGATGCTGATGGTGAGTGTGATGAATCTGATGCTGATGTTGTTGCTGTTGATCTTGTTGATGATTGTGATGATGCTGGTGATGATTCTGGGAATTCTGAGAGTTGTGTGGATGATTTTGTTGCGGCGGGCTATTAAATATATGTTGTTGCTGAGTTGTTGGCTGCTGCTGCTGCTGCTGTTGCTGCTGTTGTTGTTGTTGATATTGCGTTGATAAATGTTGACTTTGTTGCTGTTGTTGCTGTTGTTGTTGATGATTGTGATGATGATGATGATGATGATGATGCTGTTGTACTGTATGTATATTATTGTTTTGATGGTATGGACCACCATACTGCGGTGAATGTTGTTGCGACATTATATTTTGAGACAGATGAGATAAGTGATATTGCTCATAACTATTGTAGGACTGTAAGACCATATTGTTGTCGTTATTATTATTATTATTATTATTATTATTATTATTATTGAGCGTTTTATTTTCAGAGACACAGTTCAAATAATTTAAATTTTCCAATAAATTACAATTATTATTATTATTATTGTTGTTGTTGTTGTTGTTGTTGTTGTTGTTATAATTAATTTTGCCTTTTATATAAGGGCTATGACGAGGTGATGTCTTGCTTAAAGATGTAATCAATTTTATCGGTGACGCTGATAAGGACGGTGACGATGACGATGACGGCGACGATAAGGATGCGCTTGCTATGCTCGCTATTGGTGCTGTTGCGGTCGGTGTTTCAGTAATTGGTGCTGTGATTATGGTAGAACCAACTAAAAATGCAGAGGGCGGCATCTCTCCTGGTTGATTGTCGACCGATAGCGTTTAAAAGATTCAATTATCGTTACCGTAAAATTACACGTCATTGACTTGATCTTTCTTGCCAAAAATTTGATGACACAATTATTTCTTATTGTTATTCTTCAAAGATTGAATTAATTTTTGTATATTTTATTTCATTTATTTATTTATTTATTTTTCTTTTTTTTTTGCTGGAAGTTAATCTTTGGTTTCGAATTCTTTTTGTTTTTTTTTTTGTTTTTGTTTTCTATATTTTCTTATTAAGAAGAGAAGCGAATTGGGAGAAGAGCTATTATTTGAACGACTGTCACACACTTGTCATGTTTAAGTACAAGACAAACACGCTTTCGCGCACATTTATGCTCACAACTGTGGGCATAATTTTGGTTATAGATGTTTTAAGTTATTTTAAGTGTTTAGTATGCTGGTAGTACTTGGACCACGAGAAGTATTATTAAATTCTGAAAAATTTACTTCATTTACATTGCGGCTAATCGTTGTTGTGTTCTCGTTGTTGTTGTGGTTCAACAGTAGACACTTAATTGTTGTTTATTTGTGTGTTAAGTAGAATGAAAAAAGCTGGAGGGAGTTAAGCATAAGAGGGCGTGAGTTTGCACAATTGCACTTAAGTCAAGCACTGATTTCTTGTTTTTTTTTGGTTTGAGTTAGTAATCAATCAAATCCACCCATAATGCGGGTAAGAAGTTCATTGATAATCAAAATTTTATATATAATTGAAATTAAAAAAAAAAAATTTTTTTTTTTTTTTTTTTTTTTTTTGGAAAAGAAATTTTATTTAGTAATTTCTTGGCTTAAAATAATATTCATGCACTTGTTTTTATTAAACAGAGCAGCAACAGTGGGGAGTAAAAAAAAAAAATAAACACACAATAATCCGTTACTAGCGTTGCATATAACGAATCGGAGAAAAAATTGTAAAAAGTAAATATCGTGAAACGCGAACGTTATTTTATGTGTATGTGTTTATTAATAATAAATCCGTCCGTACCTCTTACACTTTTGATATCCGTTCGAGAACTAAACTCGCAACGTATCGATATTCAAAGTTGTTTTCTTTGCATTATTTCAGTGTGTACTACTTACACTGATGGTGTGTGGTGGTGGTGGTAGTTAGCTAGTCAGTTAGTTAGTTGCCTTTGTAAATTGCACTCATAATCGCGACTCATTTTTTCTTATACGATACGCATACAACGCAAGAACACTTGCGGTGACCGACTCATTCACTCACTCACACACAATTAACTCAATTGTTAAATTCAGCTAAATGCCATAGCCATAGAATCGGTTCGTCTCTTAATGTTGTGTTGTTTGATCTGATCATTACCAAACATTTTGCATTTGTATTAGTTTACCAAGAGAGAGAGCCTTTTTGTCTACGCAGACACAGAGTGTCGTTATTTATTTGTTTGTTGTTTTCTACGGCTTGCTAGCTTGCATTGCGCTACGTGTTTGGTCGTAAGCACATATATATATATATGTAAAGCGAGCGAGCGAAAGAATGAATGAATGAATGAATAAATGAATGAATTTCTTGCCTGTTAACCTCGTATTTAGGGATCGTATTTATCTGTGTTTTCGTTTATGCATCGGTGTGTGCGTGTGTGTGTGTATGTGTGTGTGTAAATATGTATTGTTTGCCAAATGAATTTTATTTGATTGTCTTATTACAGCAATAGGGTTTGTTGTTGTTGTTGCTGCTGTTGTTGTTGTTGCTGTTGTTGTTGTTGCTTTCGTTGTTATGTATTATTATTGGTCTTATGCAGTTTTCCAGTTGCATTGTTATTTAAATTCATTTTGATTTTTATTTTTTTTTTTATATTGTATTTGTTGTTTTAATTTAAATATATTAAGAAAATTAATGTGGTCGAATAGAAAAGTTCATTAGCATTTCGCTTATACATTTATGTTTATATATATATATATATATGTGCATGAAGATTTTTTTCCAATCATTAAATAAAACCGAAATTTCAATGGTGGTGTGTGGTTGACCAGACGGTATGTGATAATGTTTCCTGCCTATGATACGGAGTTTAAATAACAGTAAAATCAAGCCTTTGCTTTCACAGAACGATCTCTATATATATATATATATATATATTACGCAGATACATATTCAGTGAATCAACAAAACTGTGTGCATTAAATTCATTCGTAGGCATAAAGAAACATAGGCTATCATCTAAAAAGGTCTTAACATTCGATTGGTCTAAAGTGTACCTCAGCTTTCTAATATCTATTGGTTTCAATTTCTTCAATTTTCTTATTTATAAACTTATTTATAAAACAAACAGAAATTTATTCAAAAATAAATGTATTCGTTGACTTCACAACTTCCGAATTTATTAGCCGCGCGATTGCAGTTATATTTGCGGGCAGGTTTTAGATCATTTTAACAAATTTTTGGATTAATTAACAATTTTTTTAAGGTCGATATTTGTTTCACATTTAAATTTGAAATGTTTTTTTTAGTTTAAACTGCCGGTTATAATAATGTTTGATGCGATATACGGGCGATTTCGGGATAATTGCTCGAGCAAAAAACCGAATAGTCTTATTCTTCTTTCCTTTCTTTTCTTGTATATTTTTGCTTAAAATGGCTATTAGCCGTGATAGTGCGTAACGTAACCCCAAGCAATAACAAAAGGAGGAT
>KK502938.1:66823-102092 GCA_000688735.1 Glossina austeni | reverse complement strand
TAATTGTTGAAGCGCGTATGAGGATTGGTCGAAATACTTCTTATGGGAGGGTTGTTTGGTTTTTTTTTTTAATTTTTTTTTTTTTTTTTTATTTTTTTTTTTTTTTTTTTTGCGCAAGTAAAAGGCAGGATTTTTTGAAACTTTTGATGATAAATAATGAAGGCTTTGAGTTATGAGAGGCCGCGGCTATAAGCAAAATCCTTTGAATACAAAATTTTCGTTCATACGATGGACAAGAAGATTAAAGCACCAAGCACCAGAATAATTAATATTCTAAAATCATAATAAAGTGTATGTGTGTATGTGTGTGTGTGTGTGTGTGTGTGTGTGTGTGTGTGTATAGGTAAACTTTTAAATCATAATCGTTTCGTTTTTTTGTCTTCTCTTTCGTGCAAGTTTTATTTAAGAGTATTTGTCAACAAAATAATAATTTTTTTTTTTTTTCTTTTATTTTCGGACAAGAAGTGTCATCATATTTCAAAAACGGAAATCACTAACATATACAACATATACAACAACAGCAGTATGTAGAGAGGCAGAAAAAACAAAAAAAAAGCAAAAGTAAACAAGCGTATAGCACAACCAACCACTCTAACAGAGTTAGTTGTTACTCAATCATCCGAAGCAGTGTTTAGTTATTTAATGCATGGTTATGTGCTTGTATCGGTATTCAATTTGACAAAACATCTATCTAGAGGTCTGTGCGTATGTATGTATGTATGTATACACGAAAAGATAAATAAATATATAATTTTGTCAAAATAATAAAAAAAACAATAAAAAATAAGCAACAACAAAAGCAATCATTAAACACCATGAGTACCTTTTAGTACATATACGGCGTTTCCGGTTAAAGCACGTGCGCCTTTGATTTGTTTTCTTCTCCTATACATGTACGCTTTATATACATAAACATATAAATTTATTTATTTATTTATTTATTTATTCATTCATTTTTTTTGGTTTTGATTATAAACTACCACCACATTACGATTTTCAAAGGGTTTATTAGGGGAAGGCGAATGGCTAGGCAATAACAAGAAAAGCGAAACGAATAAGACATCACTAGGTCCAATAATTATAAATTAAGCCTACCGAGTAGAGTAGAGTAGAGTAGAGTAGAGTAGCAATTGCTGATGGGGTGATGAAGTGAAAAGACTTATAAATAACAATCCAATCAAGCAGCTATGCAGGCAACTAAATATAGAAGGATTAGCCAAGAGGAAGGAGAGAAAAACAGCCCATGTTAGGATGGCACGAGATTATTTGCGTTCATTTTTTTTTTTTTTTTTCGCTTAAGGACTTGTTTCAGTTGTTAGTGCTTTCGACCATGGAGTTGCGTGTAATGTTTAGCTAAAAATCAGTTTTGAAGGATGAAAATCATATGCAGAAACAATGGCCATGACAAAGTCGGTGACAAGGCAGAGACCATTTTTGATTATTTAATGAAAACTGTCGAAGCTTTCTTGGGAAGCTTTGCCGGGCTCTTCTTTTAGTTCTAATCTAGAACGCACTTACAACTATTTGAGGAGAAGTTTAAAAACCTTACGAATAGATGACTACATGACCAGGAATTTGTTTTAGAGTTTTGCTAATTGAATTGAAGACAAAAGTTTCATAAGAGCGAAATCGCATAGAAGTCGAAAAGATGGGAAAAATTTATATGAAAAAATAGGAAAAATATAAACCTCAGTTCTTTCACTTCACATATATATTTTTTTTTTTCTTTTTTTTTTTTTTATATCGCTCTAAACACTTAGGGGAAGTCCCCTATGCATGTAGTATGATAGCATGTGTGATGATCAGAAAAAAAAAGGAAAAGAGGGAAAGATAGATGCGAAGTGGCCGCAGTCTGGGAAATGTGGAGGCACGAGGATTGATTATAGTTTCTATAAGAAGAGTAGTTATAGGCGAATGCGGTCTACCTGTAGGTCTGATAAGTGGACCGGTAAAATTTGTCTTAAATTTTAAACCGATATCTTCTTCTACGGATGGTAAGTTTGAGCATTTCAGCTGAAAAAATTATAGCTATGGCCAGAAAATGTCCATCGACAAGAATAGCTGTAAAAATGTATTTTACATTTAATATCGAGACTTTCTCTATAAATTTAAAATCTTGAGATGGAAAATTATAAAATCTATGCCAAATTTAAGATCAGGATCTTTTATAGATTATGGGTTTGAGTTCTTGATTAAAGGAAGATTAAGTATGGGCGTGGAATGTTTATTTATAAGCTTGACCTGGTAAAATGAGCATCAAATGGCAGATCATGACGTTCTATGGGTGCTATGTTTGAGTTGCTGGATTATAGGAAGACCGATTATGAGTTGAAATTTTCCAGCTTAATATACATTTGGCTAGGATTTGTGCCAAAACGTAAAGCGACTTTCTAGCGTAAGTTTGAGCTCCTTAATGGTGCGAATGTAGTTATGACCGGATCAAACTTATTTGCAGACTTGATATGTGTACACTAATTAAAAATAAATGAGCGAAGTTACAATTTTCAATCTGATTTTTTGCAACTGTAAACGTAGTCTACGGGCTAATTGATTGGGCGAACTGTAATGCAGGGGAAAATATATAAATAGTTTGTTGGCATTTTAATGGACTTTAAATAATGCCAAGTAAAGTATTTTGAGTGAGTTTTAAATTTTCTTCCCACCGTTAAGAGACCGAAATTACTTTTCTTCCAATCTGTTGTAGAGTTGAGACTTTTCACCGTCTATTTCGATGATTGTTGAAAAGGCGCAAGACGTTTAATGAAAAATAAATAAATAAATAAATAAATAAAAAAAAAAAAATAAAAATAAAAATAAAAATTGAGAAAAAGTCCAAAAAGTGTGTATTCGTTTAGTTCCACATGAAACGCATAACATAACAACAATTCTTAAGAGCGGTTGTGGATTTTTATGAACATAATAATTAACCAGTAAATCATTTCTTTTTTTTTTTTTTTTAATATCAAACCTGATGAAGATGAATTATTTGGTGATGGTGATGATGGGGTATGGTGTGTGCCTTGTGTACACAACTGCATTTAAGAGGAGCGAACGTTGCATACAAAGTAGTTAGCTTAGTGTGCTTCTGTTCGTTTCTCGCTTTGCTTTGCTTTTCTTTGTTGCCTTTTTCCTTTTTTGGCAATTCAATTTAAATTATGAATGATTTGATCATGGGTAGGTATGAATTGTCAATTGTCATAAATAACATATAGAAAAGATTTATTATAATTTTCTTTAGACCCTTTTTATTTTTTCTTCTTCGTCTTATTTCTTATAATTTGAAACATTTGAAAGGATTATCATTTTAATGCTATAACACTTTAAATGAATAGTAAGTGCGGTTCAATAAGTCTAAAGCATGTATGCAACGAGCATGCGTCTATTTATGTATATCTATATATATATATATATATGTATATGAGACGATAGGAAACACGAGACAAAAAGTAGGAGGTACCCGCTTTTACATTCATTTCCCCCCTCCCTTTATATTTATGTTACGTTGGTAACAAGAAGAACAAATGCTTTAAGAATTTTAGCAAACAGGAAGCGCCTATAGGCCAAAAACCTGTCTACATACAATTCATTCATTCATTCATTCATTCATTCATTGTGATCTTCATTTACGTACCCAACAGCTGTTATAGGTTAATAGTAAAACCAAGGGTTGTTTGTGCTGTTATCATGAACGTAAAGACATTACAATGATTTTCACTCAATTAAAACCAGATTCTTAAAGCTTAAAACTCCCCTCGTTGATCCTCTCATGACAATGGCAACACGTGTCCTCTAAGACAAAAGGAAAGGAAATTTTTCTGATTTTCTTCCTCTTCTCAAGTAGAAGACGAAAAAAAGAAAAAAAATGGAGAAAATATCACTTTTAAGACAATCCGTACAACAGTAGCGCGTATTATATCGAAAAATAATCTCTAACAATTAAAGAAATTCAATGCTTGCTGTAAGTAAAGCGTACAGCAGCAATAGAATCTCGTTAGGATCATGTTTTTGTGTTTTTTTTTGTTTTTTCGTTTTTTTTTTTTTGAATACAAACTTCCGGTTAGCGATCAATGGTGAGTGCTATCAACAACAACATAATAAACTTTGTTAAGTTAGTAAGGGGATCCAGGTAATAACAACAACAACAACAACAACAACAACAACTAAATAACTTGCGGTTAAACTAACTCAATAAAAATAAAAATAAAAATAAAAAACAAGCAAACAAAATGTATAGGTAACATATACATGCACATACACAAGCATATTAAGGCAACTTAGAGCACAGAACACACGCAATTGTTCAATGAAATAGTGTTAATGTAAATCGGATGTCAAATACTTGTCTGTTTATTTGTTTGTCTGCTTGTTTGTTTTATTTTTCTTTTGTTTGTTGTTTGCATGTTTGTTTAACTAATATTAAGACGTAGATACGTAGATGTGTATACAAATGGATGAGTAATGCTAGCCGCTGTTTACCCCAGAGAGAAAAGCATTGATAGACTGCTAGCCAGGCACCCAGGCAGTCAGATAGCCAGCCAGTCACAACCAGCCCTACCATCGCCTTAACTTAAATGATCGCTTTGGATGCACCACCAACAACAACAAGTGTGCCTGTGCCAGCATGTAGTTGTGTGTGCTTTTTTTCTGAACGCCTTCAGCATATAAATTACGTATAAAATTTTCATTTTGATAAATTTATTAAAATTAAGAAATAGAAGAAATATTAGTTAGTACTCTTGTCAACCTCATGAGGTTTCTTCTTCTTCTATAAAACCTGTTGTTTCTTTAAAACACAAAAACAAAAAAAATAATATTAATTTCCATTTTTTTACTTTTGTAAAATGATTGACTCTCTTTGAGAAGGCAGGAAGAAAGAGGAAAAGCAACAGTTAGATCGGAAGGAAATCGTAAAGAAGCAAAAAAAGAAAAAAAAAAACATTGCAATCAGACTTCAGTTAGTTTATGCTTTAGTAATAATTATTATTACGCATACATTCACATTCACATTAAAATCATTATAACCGTTAATAATTGTATGCACATGCACATGCAGAGACATCTTTAGGAAATTACTGGCATATTTATATAGAGAGAGAGAGACATGCATACGCAGACGCATATATATATAATACATGCATAGAAATATGTAGATAAGTCATTTATCATTTAACCGTTGCTTGGTCTTAAAGGAAAAAGAACCTGTTGCAGAACAAATATACTAAAAATTCCCACACAACTTGTTGTTGAATTAAAAAAAAAAAAAAAAAGAATAGTAATAATATACTCGCATTCGTACTCGTAGTTATACACACACACAGATTTTAATATGGTTATCTAAGGTAAATACATATGCAATACAAGCTTTGAAATCTTCTCATAATTGAATTCACATCTCACAGTATCGGCGTCAACTAGTTTGAAAAAGAAATCCTTTATGATAAGTATTTAGACTTGTCTTCGCTTAAAGTCAAACAAAGTCAAAGGCAAAATGGGAAAATTAAAAGAGAAGGAAGAAGAAAAAAAGAAAAATAGAATTTGCGAAATCTATAAAAAGCTTCTTGGTGAACTTGAGATACTGAGCCATCTCTAATCAGGCATCCGATCGGCCTGTCCAATTGGCCAATTGAGTGTAGCTACCCTTTCGTTCATTTGTCTTCCAAAGGTATCGGAATAAATTTCTCTACATTTGAATTGCAAAAAAAGCATTTCCATGCTATTGATTGAACGCTACAGTGTTGTTGCTCTCTTAAAAGATTGCCTTGGATCGAAATTTAACATTAAAAAGTACTGAGGTTGATCAGAGGATTGTTGTCGTATTCCAAACTATTCAAGGTGTATGGATAGGAAGGATGGACACAAGATTGCACAGTGTTCTTTAAACAATTTCATGATGGCTGCGATCTTTACTGGTCACTACGGTCTACGTACATTCTGTTCCGTCCGATTATACACAGCCGTATACGTATATTTACGTCTGTCTTTCTCTATAAATGCTTCCTTCCTTTTGAGAAAGCAATTAACTCCACTTTCTGAATTTCTTTTTTAAATTCAGAAAATCTGTCTTTCTCTATGAATGCTTCCTTCCTTTTGAGAAAGCAATTAATTCCACTTTCTGAAATTTTTTTTTAAATTTTTCATTGCTAAAGGACAATCCAGGCTCTCATGCAAATAATAATAGAAATTAGGTTAAAACAGTTTTTTTGCAAACCCATCGACTATCATATATCGGCTTATCTATTTATCCATTCATCTCCGATCGCAGGCAAGTTGAACTAGAATTCATGTCCTTTCTTCTGAAATATTATTTTCTGAAATTTTTCTGATATAAAAGCTAGTAATAGCTTTCTCTGCTTAAAGTGACCAAGAGTGATAAGAGCTCTTAAAAAACCAAACTATATTTTTTTGAAAGTCGAGCGGAAGTTCTCCGTGAAGCCACCGGTTCGGAAGCTACATTTTGAGTCTATGGTTGTTCGCAGTAGAGCCATAGTTTGAGTGATAGTTAAAGAGCGAAAAGCTTAATAAATCATCATATTCGGCTTTGTATTCGTCCAGAAGCGTTATGGCTTGCTTTCTTCTTAAACGTGAAACTAATTATTAATTCGAATTTTCCCGAAACTTGGGCTTTTTCGTTTTTGATAGATGTTCCACTTTGATCCAGGGGCTTTCTTACAAGCGTCTGAACAAAAAAGCAATTCCTCCGGGAATATATATATATATGCGTGCATTTGTCCACTGAGTTGGTTGGAGTTCTATCTAATTGTTCGTCCATCAGTTCGTCTGCTCGCCATTGCTTTGCAACTGACTTTAGCCTGCTCCGCTTATCTGTTTCGGTTTGTATTTCATTACAAGACAAGTATGATAAACGAATTCGTTGCAAAAGTTGTTTTGAGTTTTGAAAATTTTTACTAACATATCTTGATTATGCTGAAGTTTAGTTAAAATGATAAGGTATGACGTGTATTAGGTTTTAATTTTCTATCCTCTCTTTTGTAATTGTTATCATTCAAGCCGTATGAGGACAGATGGATTGACGCTAATAGATTGGCCCGGAAGTTTGCAATTTGAAATCACTAGAGACTAGAGACTAATTAAAGGTGAATTTTGGTTTGCTTGCATCATCCAAACCAATGATTTAATTTTTTAATTGATTATCACCCATCGATAGGATATTATTTCGTAGTGGAGAATATTGATAGGTTTGTGTTATGTTCAAAAATATTAAAAAAAGACTTTCCTCAATGCAATAAATTGCAATCTTGTTTTTTTTTTTTTTCTTTTTTGCTTTTTGATCGAATAACATAATAGTGCTCGTAATACAAATTATTCTTTACATCTGCAATCATGCGCATATCAAATGATAATACAATGAAAGTGTGAGTATTTAATCGTCCTTAGTACTTCATGCGAGTGAATGCATGCATATGTGTCGGCGGCGATATATACTTGATATAGTAGATCATTAAGTAAATATGAATTTCTGCTTGACTTACTTGTCTTTTACCGAAACTTCTTTCATTACGCAAACAAATAAATACGAAGGCAGAGACAAAACAACAATAAGACAATAATATATAAATACATTCTAATAAACAATAAACAAACTCATCATCAACAATATACACATAGAGAACATATTCTTATCCTTAGATTATATTCGTGCATATGTACACAACAACAAAGCCGTAAAGAAGGATCATTCGGAATTCATCGTTCGCTTAGGAGAAGTGTGGAGGTATGAACGCTTGAATGCTCGTTAGTAGTAGATGTGTATTATTGTTATACTAGGAGGGGGCACAACTATTTACTTATGCAATGTGTCTTTAAAATAAAGATTATATTGATCGATGAGCGAGTGAATACGTGAATACATGCGAATGTTATTCGTTTTCTTATTATGAGCATACATGCAGCACATAAGCGATTGAGAGCGGAAATGAAACCAGATATCTTAGGCAAAGTAATGAAAAATAATAAGGCGCATAACACATAAACATGCATGCAATTCTTTCTTTTTAATGTATGATAAACGCACACATATATATATATATATATATATATATATATATATAAATGAACATATGAGGATATCAACTGCCAACTAACGTCAATGAAATGAGCGAGTGTATGACACGATGTTTTTATGTTTAAGTATAAAATAAATTCTATGTTAATGTAATTTTTTTATTCAGGTGCTTAAGTTTTGAAAATTTTTTGCAAATAATTTATAAGAAATTTTAGTTTTATAAGCATTGTTGCATAAGTAGGCGAGGTGAGAGAATAAATGAAGTTGGATATATAGTAAGAAAGAGAATTGAATAAAAAGGGAAGAAAAGAAGGACATGAAAAGGGAGATTGAGGAGAAAGAGGAAGAGAGAGCAAAGTTAGAGTAAGGTCGCAAATGGAGAAAGAAAAGTGGAAGGGCGCACGATCTAGAAAATGGGAAGTGGGAGAGGTGTAAGTAGTGCCAGTAACTTTTTTCCTCCCTATTGAATTTGTCGTCGTTATAAGGATCCATGCGTCTATGTTTATTACTATCACTTGTGTGCGCAGAAATAGTTTAAGCGGAAGTTTGAGCGTGTGTGTTTTCTTTTCAGTGTCTTTAGTTACGGTCAAGTATTCATTGAGAAGATATTCTTTGAAAATCTAATGGAGAAAAAATAATCGCCCCAGCATTGAAATCTCTTACTTCATTTCAAACTAACGCGAATATCGTATTTAGAAAAGAAATAAATTAAAGAAGAAGAATCGTGTTCTTTTCTCGTTAAAATATACGAGAAAAACAAGAAAATTACCTGGCACGGCATCCTACTACAGAGAGTCTTCGGTATATAAAGATAAATAAACTACATACGCAATGTGTTCACTGGCCACACATTTTTGATTTTTGAAAATTCGAGGTGGTCTCAGACTAGTTTATACTGTGGGTGCATTCGATCCATTTTCATTGCCAATCTGCGTGCAAATACTTTCAATGTTTCTGCCAAATATGAAGCTGGCAGCTCCATTTTTGCGGCCAGAAGAATGTTCATCACAGATATTACCTAGACAGACAGACAGCCAGATGTATAGATGGACATGCTTTAATCGGCTGATCAAGAATATATACACTCTATTTATACACATAGAGACTGTCAGGACGGACAGACGGACATGATTAAATCGATTCAGAAATTGATACTGAGCAAGAACAAATGCAAATACTTTATAAGATCTTTAAAGCTTTGTTTGAAAGTTTATAATAATATCTCAGTCTTTGAGTGGCGGATATAAAAATAGTGTAGAGTAATCTAACTTCTTAGTCTACCAACAAGAAGGTTTCACCATATTGTGTAGGAATATAATTTTAAATGTAAACGAAATGTGCGATTGCCGTAGTAGGTGAAGTAATATTAACTGTATGTTACACCCGACCAAATATCATCTCCTTCTCTTTTAAGTTATTAATATTAATAAAAATATTTCCAATACCTTAAGATTTTACGTTATTATCTGGGTGCTTGCTTGCTTGCCTTTAATAATTTCCAAATTTTGTTTTTAAAAATTACATAATCGCATGTAATTAGATCTAGATTAGGAAATAGGGACGGACTAGTAGAAGGGACTAGTTATCTTACAAAGACGAAAGCCTTCTTCTCTCTCTTTCTCTCTCTCTCTCTCTCTCTCTCTCTCTCTCTCTCTCTCTCTCTCTAATGCGATTTAATAGTACTTTTCTTAGCTTAATAATAATAAAAGACAATTAAGATTCAGCTTTGAATCATAAACTATATAATGTAATAATAGCGCTTCGATTCTCTGCAGCATTGTAATTGGTACCTGTCCCTTTTTCTTTACGAGTTATCAATCAAACTACTGGCCTTCGATGTGCCAGATTGATTAATTAAAGAAATTATGTCTGCATTACAAAGAACTTATTGAAAAATATAATTCTTCAAACGGCATTTACTACCTGCGTGAGCAACTATCTTACCAGGCTTGAATACTATTTTCGATGCTATTTATCAATCGGAGCAGTTTCTACTAGCTTTGTATTATCCTCGTCCGTACGTACTACTTAGTGTACGTATTAAATGTATTCTGACATCGCAAGTCACGAGATATTTTCTTTGTTTGTGGTTTGCGTGACTTAATAGCCTTGTTTTATAACAAAATTATTTATTAGAGTGTTGGACATAAAATTAAAAAAAAAAAAACTCTATAACAAGAAAACAAATTGTTCTCTCTTGTAACTAGTGACCGGTCACAATGGATTTCCTTTTTCTAACTCGGGAAGTAAATGGGATTTTATCTGGATATCTCGTTCATCTAACTCTCGATTTGCGTCTTTATCTATAGTCAACTCCAGCCATTCTTGCGGTTTTCTATTTTGTTGCTGCTTGCGTGTGAACCTTTCGACTAATAAATGCGTTGTTGTGACTTATGATATAAAAAATTCAAAATTTCAATTTGTTCGTGAATAATAAGAAAATAATTATTTTTTTTCTTAAAAATCATAACACAAAAATAATACAAAAAACTAATTAGTCATATAAATAAATGAATAAGGAACTCAACAGTAGATCTTAAGGATCGTTAAAACTGGAGTTCGTAGAATGACTT
The DNA here is from genome assembly GCA_000688735.1 of Glossina austeni. Taxonomy (NCBI): domain Eukaryota; kingdom Metazoa; phylum Arthropoda; class Insecta; order Diptera; family Glossinidae; genus Glossina; species Glossina austeni. Next base: position 91,496 of record KK502938.1, on the reverse strand, counting down.
TCGAATAACTGAATGAAATTGAAAGGAAAGTGTGACGACTTGGGATTTCATTGAATACAATCACGCTATAGGGAGTCTTTGATGTGAAATAGAAACAAAATAAAATTAATAAATAATGATTAAGCAGCAAAAGAGAAGAGATTATATTATGCCGGGGGGGAGAGAAAACAAGACAAAAAATGAAAAGAATAAAGTAATAAAAACGAAAAGCAAGTTGACTGCAGCATTAAATTTTTAAAACATTTATGACAAACAAATGAGTACAACAAACAGCAACAAACAGCTACAGCAGAGCAAAAGCGAAAACGAAAGCTAGCAGCAGCAGCAGCAGCAGCAGCAGCAGCATGTTAATGTTCTTTCACTTTATTGGTAAATGTACTGAGTGAGTGAAGTTGAGTTCTTTTGTGCACCTGTCCTGGCATCACCATGACTACAAGTAAATGCATTGAACACATGTGCTGCGTTGAACCTCAGAAAGAACTAAAGAATTGACTGACAACAGTTGTTCAATTTGTGTTTTATTTTTATTTATTTAGTTTTTTTTTTTTTTTTTTCTTTTCGCTTATACTTTGTTGCTGCTTTCTGTTATTTGCGTTGTGTGAAGGCGGCAGCGTATGATTCCCTTTTTAAAATATTTTATTGCATTTTTTATTTTTCGTGTATTTTCTCAAACACTTGGTGATCCCTTTCTCTTGTTCTTTGAGTAATGCAGTGCAAGCATTTTTTTCTGCCTTTTTTTTGTTTTTTTTAGAAACTTACTAAAGTGTGCGTGCTACGGGTTCTTTCATATGCGTGGATATACAATTTATTTTGGCATGTTAAGTTATATTAAAATAATGAAATGGAGTAAATGGAAGGAAGATTTGTCCTCAGAGATATTCTCTTTGATTAGCTAGGATCACTAGGCTCCTAGGATCACTAGGAGAACGCGCTCCATCACTTGTTATTTTTTAATAAATTTTACTGTTTTTTTTTTCCTTATTTTTTTTATTTAAACACAAAAATTGAAATTTTTTTAATTTTAAAAAATTATCAAAAATATTTGAAGCAGAGTTTTCTCCCGCATTTACCTTTGCTGAAAGAGTTTTGAAATATGAAGCCGGACTTTGCTTTGCTGAAAAAATACTTTATCCTATCTTTGGCCGAACGAAGCCATCCTACCCAATAAAAATCTTATGTGACAATAACTATGACAGCCCGTGTATTCTGATTACATAACCACATCCCGTTTGTAATGGGCTTAATCCCTGAGCGGTAATCAAATACCTTTACCCAATAACCTCTTAGGGATATCAATTAATAGTTTTTTGTGCTACCTGACAAAGGGACTTAATTCTAATAAGAATTGTGTAAGAAACTCAGTTTTCGAAAGACTGTTTTCTGATCGACACCTACGACACCTACCAAGCTGACGTTCAATAAGATTACAGTTATCATGTTTTTAAACGGGCATGCGATCGTGAATATTGACATTCTGAACATACAACAAATAATTTTAAGCAGATGAAATATTTCTTAATTTTTTTGTACTGAAAGAGTTCTGGAAAATATGATCGCTTCTTAATATTATTCTTAGTTTGTGTATCGTAGGCTTGTTCCGTTTACGAAAAGTAATTTAAAAAAGTTGCTTGATAAAAATGATTTCACCCATGAAGTCTTCGATTGCTCACTTACTCACTTTACATCAGTGGACAAGACCGTAAAAATATTGTTTTTCCATTAATCGTTCAGTAGTTTCATATAGAAATTCATGTTAAGCTTGTCATCAAGGCAGCTTATGCTGAAGAGAATTCAAGCTTAGCATTGGCTCAAGCACATAGCATATGTCGCGTCTTTTTAAAGTGGAATTAGTGAAAAGCGAACGGCATAAGCTCTCGTCTTGAGACATCTGTGATCAGAAGATACTTTCTTGACTCGTAACAAGTAATCATGTAGTCTTTCTTGATGCTAAGATCGAAGAAGCTCTTAATATCTTTAATATTCAATCAGACAAAGTGATAAAATCATGCTACAATTGCCAAAGCAAAGTAAATGAGGACAATAATAATAATAATAATTGTCCTCATTTACTTCACTTTGGCAATTGTAGCATGATTTTATCACTTTGTCTGATTGAATTTTTCCCAGAAGTCAAGTAACTATTTCTAACCCATCTTTTTGAATTGATCGAAGAGAGTCTGAAGACGATTCACGAAATGCTTTTCTTCAGATAAAGGCTAACAAATGTATTTCAGTAATCAGCAAAGGAATGGCCATTAAGACTGACTGACAACAGTCAGTAGTCGTTCGCTATTAATCTTTGAAAAATAAATATTGCTTTTAAGGAGAGGATCGAGCGATTGAAAGGATATATCTTACTACCTTACTTCTAATCATAAGAATAATTGCATATAAATAAGTATGCAGAGTATGATGCAAAAAAATGTGAAAATCGTAATGTTATAAAATATTCGTTCTTACCCCATACATAAAATGGTGAACATGATTGTTTAAATTTTTTTTTCACATAAACAAGGAACTAAATACGTATTAAATGAATAGTATTTTTCCCCTTTACAAAACACATTGAATGTTGGTTCCGTGTGCTCATATGTCCTGTGAGAATTTCTTTCCTTAATTCTTTACTTACAAGTGTAATATGCCAGCCTAAGTAATATGTACGGGTATGTTGATCGTAACATAAGGTATTTGCACTTACTTTACTATTCTAAATATTAATGTTTTAAGTTATTTTTCCTTTTCTTATTCTTCTTCTTCTTCTTCTTCTTCTTCTTTTTCTTAGATATTCTGGTTAGATAGACGAGAGCTATCGGTAGCTAAAGGTAACTAAACTGCATAAGTGTTTGCTTGTCTGTGCGTGTTTGTGTGCTTGTTTGTGTGCGTTTGCGTTCATTGAGAAATTTATTTTGTTGGTTTCATGATCCTTTTATCTAAGATTTCATTCTCTTTCTTGCTTTCTGCTGATATTTCATACTTTTATTGTGAGTTTGCCTAATTTTCTTGTGCGGGCGTTAGGTTTCATCGAAAATAAAGACAAAAAAAAAAAACAACCGAAAACGAATAAGAAAACCAAAAAACAAAGGGAAAAAATTTTAAGATAATTTATCTTGTTATTGTTGTTTTGTTTTTTAAAGTATATGACACATAAGTATGTAAGTAAACAACAAGAACAACAACAAACAAAAAAACCTGCTTGAACTCATTTACTTTGGTATTCAATTTTTTTTTTGTTTTTTTTTTTTCGTGTTACAAAAACAATAGCGCAAGGTGTGCAGTGTGTGAATATGCCTTGAATTCGGAACTTAAGGAAATAAATAACCGGATGTGATTTTCTCATTTACTTGTTGTTCTTTTGATTTTTATTATACTCCTTACTTAAAGTCCTCCTTTTGTGTTCTTCTCCTCATCTTTTTTTCATTCTTACTAACAGCTATTTCTCTATTTTCGTCTCTTTCTGCCCCATCTTCTTTTGATTAGTTGTCAAGCATTTTTGTGCAATTTTTCATTCAGGCTTTGAATGGTCATTTGTTTTTTTTTGCTTCATTTTTCCTTTCAATCCAATAATGAATGAATTACTTAATGAATTGTCTAAAATGCAATGCAAACTAAATCTTCAAACTATGCTTTCAAGACCAAACGGAAACGTAATATTTAGAAGTGAAAAGGAGTTAAAAGAAAAAAAAAAAAGAAACGTCTTGTCCTTTCTCTATATTCGCCCGTATAATCTCGTAGACTATAATTGGTTCAATGGTTTGCTTATAAAACCCTATCACCTGACCTGTCTTATGCAATACAGGTTATATATCAGGTCACATATTGATACCCATTAATATAACTTTCGATTCGATTAGTTTTTCGAAACATTTTTATAAAATATTTTTTTTTTTTTAAAAATTGTTTACAAACGTATTAAACTCCCCTTATAAATTCAAACATTTCTGTTTGTCTCCGTCTGTCGTCCGTCTGTCCGTCTGTTTATATAGTGTTTGGGAATATGAGTTATTTATTACGTATGCATCTAACCAGAAAACGAGTTGTTCCCACGCCATTCTACTCTACCAGCACCTAAATAATTGTGATGTCTAATTACTTTCAGGACTTTTTTGTTGTTGGTGCCATTATTGTTTTTTTTGTTGTTCTTGTCATTACGGCTGTGTTGTTAAACGAAAGAGCAATAGATAGCAGCAACGGTTACGGCTCATTGCCTAAGCGAGTCGTGTTATTTTATGTGTTTTATTTTCATATTTAGCAAAAGGTCCTTTGCTAAGTGCTATTCACAGACTGCAAATGAGCCTTTGTACCCTTGAAACGAAACGAAACGTTGATATATATGTGGGAGTTTTTGATTTTTATAAATTCATATTTTAATCAAGAGAAAAAAAGGGGTAAAGCTTTGCAAATTTTCCCAAGATTCTGTACAGAAAATAAAAATAACTTTTGTTATAGGGGAGAAATGTAATTTTTTCATAGGTCATTAAAATATCTGGAGATTTTATTACTAAAAATGAAAATAATTTTATGGCTGTAATTATGCTTTTGGTTTAGAAGTAAAAGAACAAGGAATTATACCTAAAGACGTTACCAGCATATTCAGCAAGTAGATAGGAACCAGGCTTGTCAAAATTTTAAATTTAAAATGGCGTCATTAACCAGTTGAGTACCAAGCAGCGCGTTTACCTTGTTCAGATTTCATGTCGAGAAAATCCAGACAGTTTTGAAAAAAAACTGTCGAAGAATCCCAAGCAGCGCGATCGCGCTGTTTAGATTTTATGTCAAAACTGTTTGGGTTTTCTTGACATAAAACGCAGACAGCGCGATCGCGACAGTATTTTTTCAAAACCGTCTGGGATTCAAACGGTTAAATCCAACGACATAGGCGCTCGAACTGTCCAATATTCGTTGTCATCCACCACCGTCATTACATCATTGCATCAAGCAAGCATTTGGAAGGACGCGTTAAACTTCTTCCAACTAATTATACTCTTGATCAGCGTGTATCAGCGTGTGTAGGAAATATTTAGTCATGTCCGTCTTGGCCTTTTTTTGCTGAAATCGCAATGGCGACCTTAAAAGTTTACTTAGAAAAGCGAACATGGTTGTTATACCCCTGTTATCACAAAGTAATTTTAAAGTCCATACATTGTTTCCTGCGTTCCTTGCATTGGACAACCATTAGGAAAGTTTCTTAAGTTATAAAAATATCTTTTGTAGCAATCTGCGCAACAATCTTTGCATTATTTTATTACATTTTGAATATCTTAGGCTTTGACTAGACCAAGTCCTTTAATTTGACATCCATATCGATGGAATTGTCGAGAAAAAGTTAAACCATCACGTCGTGACCTCTACGATATTTAATTTAGATATTTGCGATTCCTTTTATTTCATACGCTATCGGCTATACTGCTAAGTAAACACGATGGCTCTAACTTGTGGGATCCACGATACTTATGTTCGAGTTAACACATTTTCACTTTATATGTACTAAGCAGAAAATGTAAAAAAAAAGTGAAAAAACTGATAATCTAGGCGTGGCCGATCGTTTCCGTTTTTTTTTCGATAGACTTCTCCAGAAAGTAAATGTGGAAAATTTCGGTCTTCTATCCTTTATGATTTTCGAGTAACAAGAAAAAGAATAAATTTTTTGCTTGGAGAAACAGACATGTGTCCAGCATGCATTTACTTTACTCTGGGCGTCTGCTTTGAACAATTTCTCCCATTTTCAATAGCGACTTGGGTGCAAGAACTTTTAATGTTTCTACCGAACTCGTAGTTGATAGCTTCGTCTTGCCACATGGATAGATGGACATGCTTAAATCTGTTCAAAATTTAATGCCGATCAAGATTATACACACTTTATGGGGTCTATGGAGCTTTCTTCCGAATGTTGGAAACATTTTGGCACAATGAATATACTCCTCTGCCTTCGATGGTGGTGGATGGTAAGGAATTTATTTCGAAAGAATGTGCCGCTGAATCACAGTCGATAATGAAAACAATAGTTGAAGCCCAAAAAAAAAAAAAAAAACACGGCAGCCTTAGCGAATATTAATAGCTTCCCATCCACCAGCCGAGACACAGTTGCAATGTACGAAAATATGAGGTATGGTCCGGCACTGCAAGTCCTATCTATAAAAAGTGGGCAGGGTGGAGTTCGAGTGCGCTTATCTCTCACACGGAAGACCAGAAATTGCCTCCATTGGATTAATGCGAATTTTGATTGTTTCTAGTAACGCCTTATTATTATTCCTTCCTTGTGATAATGCCTATGTTTGCATTCCCGCCATCCGAGCGAGAGGAAAATTACATTTCGTCATAAGGAGAGGAAAAGTAATGCTTAGCGATTGATTCACTCTAAATTAAATTTCGAAAACGCTCGATTTCTAAAAAAATCGCCACAACTTAGTAATAACGTTTATGCTTGCATAGCACATTACGCTGTTCAACAATTGCTTTCTTCGAATTTACAGAAATTTGAACTGATTTTCTCTAAAGCCTAACAAAAATGTTACGCTAAAGTATTTATAAATTCTTGTCTGGTTTCTGTAGATATTCTACAAATTTTTCATCCAATATACCCTTCATTTTATGATTAATATTATTAAACATATTTAAATTTTCTCTCACACATAACGTTAGTGTGTTTGCGTCAAATCCTTTTGAAATTTGCCGCTTATAAGTTGAAGCTTTTTGTTTTTTTTGTTTTACTTTCTTATTCGTTGTCTTTCTGAGTTTTATTTGAGTTACCGATGTGTCATAATATACGGCTTCATAATATACGGGACTTGACTGATTGGTATTATTCTCTGTGCTAAACGCTACTTCAACTTTTCGTAGCAATTGTTGAAATTGGTATTCAAGAAAAGCTTTTCATACATTTTTACTTATCGGTTATTGATATTTAATAAATATTTGTAAAGTTGAATTTTTATATTCTCACGAGAAGATTACGCAAATTTTTGTTATACAAACACTTTACTTTATATTCGCTTGAAGGAGGAGAAATTTAAATATCCACCAATGATCGCTAGGCTTTTAAGTATTGCAAGTGGATCGGGTGGTGAATCAATTCCACTTGGAAACTTCTGGTAAACATATATATCAAATTTTAGAGAGGGAGAGGGGCGGGGGGGGGGGGGGGCGGGATATCCACAGTGATTTTTTATCTTTGCAAAAGCCTTATCGAAAAATCTTAATAATATATTGATGCCCTCCTGCCTTATCGAACCCACTGCAAGTATTCGCCAATCTTCCAAAGTTAAGCCCCTGGCACGCAAACATCTTGGTTACCATATGTTTACTTATTTGCTAATTTATTATAGCCCATTGGTAAATAATGTCCGGCTAGCTTTCGCCCTTAATTATTCTTAGAAAGTACTAACTGTCAAATGAAGCCTGTCTTCATGTCTTTCTAATCATCCGAGTTGCACTAACTTTAATTACACTACACCCAATTCTCTGTTTACACGATTTTTTTTACACGAATTTGATTTAACACGAGTTCAAAAGAAAAAGAATTTCTTTTTTTACACGAATTATTTCGTTTTAACACGATTTTTAATATTTTTTAACTTCTTTTATATTTATGAATTTCAGATACAATTCTCTTTTTCCAAAGTAGAATTTATTTTTTATAAAATATTTAATGAATTAAAGTGTGTAAGCACGAAATAAATTAAGTGAACTCTAACAAGAACTTTTTAATATTGTTTACATCTAATTCTCTTTTTACACGAATTTTTTTACACGAATTTTTTTTACACGAATTTTTTTTACACGAATTTTTTTTACACGAATTTTTTTTTGCACGAATTTTTTTACATGTATTTTTTCGGGAACGTATCTATCGTGTAAAAAGAGAATTAGATGTATTTGTTTTATTTTCAAAACTATGGAAAAAACCGAATTTCATGTGTTGAGTAAGTTATGCCTTCAAATGGGGAAAAATACCGTTTCATAATTCAATGTTGACTTGTTCTGCACTGTTCAGCACTGAAAATCGGGAAAATGCTGAAAACTACTCTTGATAATCGAAAAGTGCAAAGGAAAATCGAAGCAAGTGATAATTGACATTCTAAAGATACCACAAGACAATCTATTCACACTTTGCATGCAAAATTTAGTCATCATCAGAAAACTGTTCTCCATAAAGTTCTCCATATTTACAAATCTTATTAAAGCGTGTACTAGGCAAGAATATCACTTAGTTTAGATCAATTTTCAAAAAAGTAGATTTTTCATAATTGTATGCCTTACGTATGCCACGTTTTACGTTTGCTTACATAGTTGTGCATCAAGTGAATTCAGTGAAAAGCGAGCAATTAATTGAGTTTAGCTGACAACTGCTTTGAACCTAGACCCGCCTATTACAAGATTCACCCTAAAAGCAAGCAAAGCATTCCTATTTCTTTTTTTATTATATTTTCCACCAACTATTTGTTATACATAGTGAAAGTAGTCATGCTCAACAGGCCTCACATTGCCTCACATCGAAGCAATGGGGGGATAAATAATGGTTTACCGTATAATAAATCGTAAACAGTTTACTATGCTATGCTATGCTATGCTATGCTATGCTATGCATGTTTGCGATACCCTTCTTGCTTGAAAGCTTGTTAGTATTTTTAATTTCCGTCCATATTTCCGAATACATTTCGTGTCTTGTTTTATTTTTCCTGAATTGATTAGCGTTTAAATGCAATTTTCTACCTTTTGAACAAATTGAACTTTTTCTGCTAACTTTTTTTCAAACGCACATTTTGTTTTGGTTTACTCGGTTAACCGAAGTATAAAGGTTTTCCTAAAAAAAAAAAAAAAAACAAAAACGCTTAAAAACCCAATTGAAAAAAGGTGAAGGATAAATAAACCCACATACACACACACCAATACACACACACACACAGTATACTATTAGATGAGTGGTAATGGGCGAAAATGTTAATAAAGTTCCCAAAAAAACTTCTGCTCTTAATTGATTTAAGCGAATAATTTGATTTTTGGTTTATAATAAAAAGAAAAAAATGCTATTTTTTGATTAAAAAAAAAAAAAAAAAAAGGGGGAAAAGAAGAAGATATTTGTTGTTTATTGGTAAGTTTTTTCAAGAAAACAAACACACATTTGTTTTGCAAACAAAAAAAATTAAATGGAAAATTGATTTTACAAAAAAGGAAAAACAAAATTGTTCGAATGAATGAATTCTGTTTTTATAAAACGTGAGAATGTTTTTCAATTACAATCAAAATGTGACATTAGTTTCATAACAATACGAAATCGTGTATAATATGTTGCCCTTATATAGAATAAATTTTTAAAGTATTCACAATGCAAAGGTTGCTATCATTTATAACGGTTGCAAGGCGATTGAATGCAACGTCGACAACAAGTGTTGGTTGTGACAAACACTGACCCGTAGCACCGGGGGGTAGTACGATACGTACTTTCCTATGCAAAAAGGATATTTAAGTTAGTCCTTTCCAAGCCAAGCCAAGTAATCAGTAACATACAATCAAAGATTTTAAAAAATCCCCTCACGTCTACTCTCTTAATTTAGATTTGAAAAAAAAAAAAAAAAAAAAGAGAGGGACAACCAAGTTTTATTTTCTCAAAGCCTGTACCTCTACTACGTACGCTCTACGCTCTACACAGTAACGCCAACCATGCTACTACCACCGTCAGTCAGCACCACAGCGACCACAACTACTATTATTGTCAACTAAGTAGAGAGTTTGTGAAACTGAACATTAACGCGGACTGACAGACAATTCACGACAACAACGACGACAATTTATTAAAATACTTGTAATTCAGGCTGGTTTGCACCTGAGTTAATGTTAATGTCTGTATTTTTTTTTTTTTTTCTTGGTGTTTCTGTTATTATTATTATTGTTGTTGTTGTTGTTGTTGTTTTTTTTTTGTTGTTGCTGCTGCTGCTGTTGCTGCTGCTATTTTATTATTTGTTTGGTACATAGTAATTTGCCAGCATTTTTGTATTTTCTGCGCTTTTTTTTTTCCTCCTTTTTCATGAACGTGGGAAATTTAATTCTTTTTTTCACGCTAAATGTAAGTTTTTTTTTTTTATAGTCGACTGCATAAATTATTTTCACTATCGATCGTTTACGGTTTACACTTTTTAAATCAAAAAAAATATAAAACTTTTAATTAATATTATAAAAAACTCATTTTTACATTAACTTATGAGTCACACATGTAGCGCAAACACTGCGCTTTTTTGTAAATGCATTGTTAAAGGAGTTCTGTAGTAAGGTTAGTTGAAACAAATTCGCTTAAGAATAAAAATCTGCCATGAAAATGATTCGATATAGTTGGGTCGAGCAACGATTAATACGAATGTGTAATGTGTGTGACGTCACATTCTTTTAAAATTTTCTCCTTAACACCGTCAAAGAATGCCCAGCTTAAGAGTCTGCAAACACTTTGCCGATTTGACAGGACAGAGCTACAAGCGGATACTGGAGCATTTCCGTTTTATATTTGCCTTTAAAACTTAAGCAGAAATATTTGCAGGATAAGCTAGGCATAGCATATTGGCCAAGTGCCAAAGGCACTGTCCTGTGCACTGTAGTTGGCCTTTGGCTTTTTTTTGTCTTTCGTAGATAGCAAAACACAATTACACGATTAAATAAGAAGTGGCGCAGTCCAAAATATCCGCTAATTGAGACGTCATAATGGAGTCTAATCCCTTTGGAGTATTTGTAAAGATCTTACGAAGGGTGAATTGCGTTTTCTTCTTATTTCTTCTAATTGTTAAAAATGTTTTAAGAACTTTGTGGAGACGTTCCCTAATTCCCCAATTAAAAGTAAACCAGATTAGATATTAAAAAAAAAGTGAGATTTTGTTTTGGTAAAAATATGTTGTGCACGAACTATTTAAATTCGGAGGATAATGAGCGCAGAGTACAGAGTCGTGAATCCAATCTGCTTAACCAAATATAATGAATGGAGCTAACTATAAATTAAGGAACAACACCACAGTAACAGGCTTTCTTTTTTAAGGTGGGGGCAAAGATAATAGAACAATATCCGAGAATCTATTTTAAAAAAAAATGGTTTTGAAAAATATTAAAATATGATCGTACCGAAGACATTCTTCAAGTGAAAGTATTCTTCGCCAAGCCGTGTAGCTGGTGCAAATTTGCATATGAAAAATAAAATATTATTTTTGCTGTTCTTATTGTTGTTATCGTTGTTGATTTAATTGTTATTGTAATTATTATTAAATTCTTAGACTACAATCTTACAACACTGCCATCTAAGGCTGTCGGCTTTAATGAAAACTCGGCCGCAGTTGAGATTTGAACTGACGAGTTGTTAATCGAGAGCCTTTGTGTACTCGGCGGCTCAGGCGAACCAAAAAAAAAAAATCGCTTAACCTAAACACCTATAACTAGAGAAGTACATAAAAGATTTTAAAAATATTGTTTTTCAGGTGAAAAACGAGTACTTGATAAAAAAAAGTTCAATTTTTGAATTAAAAAGGAACCGTTTTTTTTTTTTAAACAAACAATCATTTACTTATTTCTTTCCAGAATATCACATAAACAAACATCTTGCAAAAAATGCGAATATGGAAAAATTTTAATTGTAATTGTTGTTGTATGTTGCGTGCCTCTTTGACAATATCCCTTTTCGAGAAAAAGCCCGTTTAAAGGTTCAAGTGCTTAGAGTAACACTATTATATAACTATCTAAAGGTAAATCAAATGTTTCATCATCATATCGTATAATATTTTGCCTGGTGCACAATCATGTTCTCTTCTAGCATTCTTGCTTTTCTCAAGGGTCATTAAAGCCAACAAAAAAGAGATTAATTTTCGGAAAAACTCATGCAAGTCCCTTTCAAACTTGTCATCGGCTATGATCAGCTAGGAGCGGGACTTTCAAAACCTCCCAACAGAATTTCGAGAAAATTGTGTCCTTTATTTCTAAAGATTTCAACAATTTTATGTAAATTATACCACTACAGTCCTATTACATATAATAACAGCTTACGTAACGGGGACACAAGCTTGTGTAAAAAAATTTGATTTCCACGCTCTATGAAAAGAGATTCTCTGTCTTTATATAATAAACTCTTCTGCCGAACGATGCAATTTTGGGGCGCTTAATTTTACGGGATTGACACTTTAGGGCGCTACTCTAATTGGAAATTTCTGCGAAACATAAGCTAACCTTATGTACATTAAAGCGTCTTCATTAGGTGTAAGCTTTACGTCCAGCTTTACATGGACATTGTGTGTGAAAAGATTAAATGTCATGTTAGACTGGAACTTAAATTCTCTAAGAAAGATAAGAAAGCGTAGTGGCCCGCATTGGATACTATCCAATCAATAATGATTCGTTTACTATTTTTTCACAATTTTTTCAAAAAAAATTCCTTAAAACTTCTATCTGCTTCTAATAACATGTCCGTCCTTCTATTCACCGAACAGTGTATAGTGAGAATGGGCAGAGTTTAGGGAAATGCTTGTCTTGTTGTTGAAAACGGTGCGTTATAAAACTGATAGAACAACAAATGCATAGTGTTTGCAGTGAATTGAATACAAAAATCAATTATCCTTCGGAAATGCAGGAAGAACGGCAGATTCGCTTTATTGGTATATGGAGTTTTCTTCTTAATCCTAAGTTTCCATTGGAATGCTTGTCTTAGTTTCTTTTGTTCTGCTCCACTATACAACCCTTTTTGCCAACAACACGAATTGCCAAAAATCGTTCAAATATTTCATGACAGCAGTTGTACCCGTTTTAATGGCAATACACGATCGTTTTAAATGTTCTGATAAGGAAACAACTTGAAGTCTGCTAAAAATGTCAAAGTGGTTGGTGGCCTTTACAAATGTGCCATAATGGTCACAACATGTAGAACGAGGGAATCTGAAAAGGACTGCACGTGGAAACGTAAGTATTTGAATGTAGTAAGCGTCGCTTTTAAAAAGTCTCTGACCATCTCGGCTGGCGATTTATATCGCTTCGATTTCGGAAAGTTTATATGCTATGAACAATTAAAAANTGAACCAATGATCCCATAGTTTGATAGGGTTTTTTATTTGGAAAACAAGTCCTTCAAAAAACTACAATAACTTGTCGCTAAATGGTTTCGCAACATTATTCCCTTCTTCTTCTCCTCCTTTTCGTTCTTTTTTCACAAATTTTCGGCTTTGACTTTCAGTTGTGTTCTACATCATCAAAGTTTAAAAAATCTGTTAATGGATTTGAAAATCCAGTGAAACTTTTGTGTGTGTGTTTTCATTTTTTTGGTGAGTTGAACATCGATTTCAGGGAATTTACAATGCGCTACGCAATGCGAGAAGCTTAGTTAGTTAGTTAGTTCTGTTCGTGCTCGTGGAAAGACAAGACACCCATCCACCAGAAATTTCTTCCCGCAGCTTCATTTTTTATTTGTCATTGTTTGCTTAAATTTTCCGTAGAGTTTTTTCTTCTTCGCGACTATTGCAAAATAATTAATCCGGCTAAAGTAGTTCCTTTAATAGTCCTTTGTTACGATATTAGTTGAGATTACGTAAAGGTGGGTGAGTTTAATTTGAAATTTTTTCAACGATCGAATCAGTGAGATTCCATTTAGTTGTTTTCGTTTGGAAACCTTTTTACGTGAACATAAAAACTTCTTCTACGATGGAATCAGTGAGATTCCATTTAGTGGTTTTCGTTTGGGAAGCTTTTTACGTGAACATAAACACTTCTTAAAGACATTTTTTAGTACGATGGAAGAACTGGAAATCAACACTTAAGAGACATTAGGTTGCAATTTTCTAGCATAGACTCATTTGACTCAGGCGTTCGTTTTGGAGCGCTTGGGGAAAATGTCAAAATTTTTAAAGCAAAAATTTCTTTCAAGTCGTTATTTGTTTCCACATGTTTTGGAAGGTTTAGAACATTTATCAAAAAAAAAAATAAATTTTTTTTTTAAAAAAAATAAATTTTTTTTTTAAAAAAAATAAATAATAATATAAATAAATTTTTTTAATAATAAAATAAATTTTTTTTTTATATTAAGGACATAAAATCTTTTGGTGGAGATTGTAATCACAAAAGCCCACGTCACTGTGGCGATTAAATGAAAGTTTTAATCAATATTCTACATTCTTTTGGAAGATTTGAAATTCAGTTGTGATTGTAAAATTGATCGATTAAGCGGTTAAAAACATTGCCGGTTGGAAAAGTTTACTCGATTTACTCGATCCAGGAATTATATTAAGAGAAAAATGTAGACATTTTAGAGAACACAACAAAATGGCCTATCGCTCTACTAACCTCCGAATACAGACAGTGAGTGCAATTACGTTAGATGATTGATATCTGAATTATATAAATAATTCTTTACTTATTTGATTAATCATTTCACTCACTTTAATTATACCCTTACCTTAAAAATGAGTATTTGGATACAAGTATTGTTGTAATTTTCAGATGTAAATGTATTTATAAAAAAGACCTTCGTATGTGTGACTGAGTAGTAAAAGATAGTGTAAATCCGAAAAGTAAAATCTAACTAATTAGCATACAAATTTTGCAGCGGTCTGATGGTCAGAAATGCATACAAATCTACACAAATGCACACACAAGTACATGTGAACATTAGCATTAGCATATGCAGGTCAAAAGCCTTGATTTTCAACTCTACCTATGCAAGAGGAGAGAGAGAGAGAGACAAAGAGAGGGAGAGTGTGTGAGAGAGAGAGGGAGAGAGAGAGAGAGAGAGGGAGAGAGAGAGAGAATGAGAATGTGCGTTCACTTCTGGATCAACCGCATAGAGAGAGAGATACACAATCGTTTCACATAATAATATGCAAACGATATCAATTTGAATTTGGTTTAGGCGCTTGCACACACATTCATATATTCTTATGTTCGCTGGAATTCTAAATGCGAATGTGCGAATGTGTATATGTAATTAAATTCACTCTTAAACACCCTTCAACAATGGCATCGAGAGTGTAAATTATTTTAAATAATTTTCAGCGATTTTTTCTTTTTTTCCCAGTCAAAATGTACATATGCATGCATACACATATGTACATTGTATGCATAAATGTATGTGTATATATATATATATATATATACATATATATATATACATATATTTCACATAAAAAATAGGTTTCAAAGTATTTTTTGTTTTATTTCTTTTTGTTGTTCTTGTTGTTGTTATTGTCGTTGTTGTTGTTTCTCTCTCTGTAAAGGTTATTTTCAGTTTCTCTAACGATATAATATTGTGATAAAAAAAAAAGAAAAACAAAAAACATCTACAATCTACATATAAACAATCACACAACACACAACAAATTTCATACTATTGTAGTATAGGCCTCACAGGCATGCGTTTACATATACATATACATATATTTAATATTTATTGCTGCGACTCTTTAGTTGAATTTTTGTATTTTATCTATAATACCCTCTAAACAACTAAGCAACAGAACAAGCAAAGTAAGTATATGTTAGTCATGAGAGCCTGTGTTTGCAGCTACTTTATGTGCTACTATACGCTTGACAGTTATTTTCTTTATCGATCTAGGCATTCTTATATCCCTCAAGTTTTTGAATTAATAGGCAGGGAGTTCATATATCTTTCGCTAGGTTGTCTTGTTGTTGTTGTTGTTGTTGTTGTTGTTGTTGTACTTTGGTGTTTGCGACAGCTTTTCGGGGACACTTCAAATGCCATCCATGTGAGAAATATCCCACAAAATGAACGCATATTTTAATAGTTTGATAAAATCCTTTTTCCATTTTGCGCCTTCGAGCTTTAATGCTTAATGTTTAACGTAATACAATAAAGGAACCTAATGATTGATATGCGACGAATTTGAAAAAGCTTGGCTGCGCATGTTCACTTTTCTTAAAACGATTCTCCTTCGGTGTTAAGCAACCTTTTGCAAATTTAGGATAAATTTCCCCAATCAGGTCCACCACCACTTAATGCTTAACTGATCCCTTACGATCGCCTTACAAATGCAAATACTAAATCTTCTTCTTCTTTTAATGATAAATTTTTCTAGCTATATGGTTAGTAGTGATGCATCCGACTACTAACACAATTTATGCTTCATTATTTACTTTAAGTCGGATAAAGTTTAAAAATCTCCCTCATTTTATTTATTTGGAGTCCCTTTTGGGAGGTATTGCTGAGGGAAATTTGTTTCAAATTTGTAAAGACTTTTTTACTTATGCGGCATATTTACGAAAATTTTAAGTAACCAAGGAAGGGACGGGCGGAGGGGGGGGGGGCTGCAAGATTCCAATTTCCAATGAAAATGTAAATTAATTTATTTAACATAGAACTGTTTTCTTTTTTTATACTTAATCAACTAACCTGGATAAGCTCCCTACACGCATATGTATGAACTAAAGTAAAGTTTTCACAAACGATTGCCTTTATGCAGGAGCTTGCAAGTAAACGCATGCAACAAACTTAAAAAGTAATTCCAAAATGTTCGGAAAGTTTCAAAACACTTATGGTAAAGTTCAGTTTTGCGGTAAACTGGCTGATAAAGGGTGCAATGCGATGAAAAAACAACGAGTGAATATTGTTTTTAAGCAAATTCTAATACACATTGACAAGTCAGTTAGTAGTAGTTAGCGGAAATAGCCCGATGAGAGATATTCAAGGATATATTTCAAAAACTATCGAGTGTTGTTTAAGGCAAAGGTTTGTATGACGCCAAGTGAAGCCTAGAGGATTGCATATCACTTCATTTGTTACTATAACTATTGACGAAGCAAAGCGTAGCGAAACATTACTCGTACCGTCATAACACAACATCCTATTCTTAAGATTGCTTTTGTCAAGACAGACGTAACTGGATGTGAAGTTTTCCAAAAAGATTTATGTGAATGGTAGGTGGCGTCATCCTACTGAAAATAGACATCATGCAGACCGTGATCTTGTTGACGCATTTCCGTGCATATTGTGCGGGGTATATATCGGCCCCTAATATCCTAATATCCTAAGAGACCTTCTAGTGTTTACTTCTTAAATATCATTCCAATCGAAGTTATATACGTTGAGATTGCGAAACAGCTTATATATCCTGTAAATTCTGCAGGATCAAAATTTATTCATTTGGAAAACAAAAATGACAAAGACAATGTATTTGGATTAATCCGAACTGTTTATCTTGAAGTCAATTATGGCTATTATGCTCAAAGGAAAACTCTTACGTTTCACTTAATCAGAAAGTCTGAACATCCTTCAGAAAGAGAGATAGATTCCCTCCGAGCAGCGATGAAATTTCAATTTTCTAATGTCGAAAATTCAAAGTAGACTAATATCTCTTAGCTTGCAGGGCCTATATGCACTGCTGAAGTTTGGAATCTTTTTCTTCGTTTAGTTGGTAAAGTGAAAATTGCATTTTTTTGCGAGATAACTTTTGAGTCTTCTATGGAAGATCTTGTGATCATGTTTAGAAATCAATCTTTCGCATTTCTGATCAGCTAAGAAGAAATAGTTATCTGTAGCCCTATTTTTATGTGAAAAGTTTAATGGCGACTTCTTAACCTCAGCAAAGGCTCGCACATGCTCGGAATATAATGCCGATTAAGAAAATGGAAAATAGTGTGTTCGTAAGAAGTCTCGTTGTTACCAATAGAACAAAAATGTTAGTATGCCTTCGAATGCTGGATATTGTGAAAATGAAAAAAACAAATCGTCACGGTCGAGTTCTTTTAAAACAACAGCGTTTAAAAAAAAAAATAAATAAATAAAAAAAAAAATAAAAAAATAAAAATAAAAATAAAAACAAATTCAAAAACAATACACACAAAATTTACATATACTCTCCTGGTCATAAATGCAAATTTATACGTGTATGTGTAGATTATATATGGATTTGTACATAAGCTTTAATATACAAAAACATGCAAAAACTAACTAAATGACAAAAAAAAAAAGTGCAACAACAAATTAAACAATACAACAACAATGCAACAATAAATCAAATGCAATTTTATTCGATTCATATGTATTTGAATACATGGACATATGTATCATCATGTACGTATGTATTATACGATGATGAACATGGAAACAGAAAAACATTAAAATTATTTTTCATTTTAATGAACACATTCTTTTACACATCACAAACAAGAAGCTGTGTAGGTGGTGTATACTGAAATTTATTATTCGATTGACATTGGAAAATAATACGAATCAGAGGATTCGATATTACAAAGAGAATAAATTCGAATTCTGTGAGTTTTAAAGATAATTTATTTACTGTTTTTTTTTTTTTTCCTAATAAACGTTTTAACCCAATCTTAGACTTGTAGACTATTAAAGAAAGTTTATAAATGAATTTTGATTTTTTTTTTTTATATTTACTTTAAGCTTTTTTTCCACACCACATGTGATGCAAGGATTTATTAAGTTTGTGTAGATATACCGTTCAATTCCGAAGGACTTTACATTATGTTCATCCAGTCACAGCAACTTTCTGATTTGATTTAGGCATGTCTGTCCGTGTGCCTTCATAGAATTTACAGGCCACAAATTTTTGAATTATTTTTCTTTCTTTCGACCACTTCCCATAAAAGATCTTATTTTGAAAAGTCATTACATAATGGTGAGCCATGGCCCCCTATCTTGTTGTCTTTTTTTAGCTAGAGAAAGGTTGCTTGTCAGGGAAAAACTCCAACGTGCGCTTTTTGAATACCAGTAAAAATGTATGTACGTGCCTTGTGCAAGATTCACAGACGGAGCTTTGTATATATAAGCACGGAACAACACACACACACATACATATATGCCCAGATAAATACATTTATATACATTTATTATCGTGTATATGTATATGTGTATATATATAATCATATGGCCAAATTACATGTTCATGCATATGCGTATACATTATGCATAGTTACGTGCATATATAAATAAATATCATCCCATCAGTTGTATTGAATGCTTGTGAATAAAACAAATGTTCTGGAAAAGAGTTATAAACTCAAGACCTAAGCTACTATAAGGCTAACTACTACTACTACTACTGATCATATATACACTTATGCCGCCGTCTCTATTATCATTTTATGATTTTTAAAGCATACGCGCATATAATTAATATTAAATGCATTGCGGTTTCATATATGAAATTGCAATGACTTCAATTTTTTCTATTAATTAAAATTAATTAAAGATTAATAGTTTTTTTTTTTTTTTTTTTTATATAAAATGTGCAAAGGTATATAAATATATTTACATATATGTACGTTATTCATATATATGTCTATATATATATAAATATAAATTCTATTGAATTTTATGGGTTTTGCGTGCAAATATCTTAGATATACTAGCCTAGATATGCTTTCAACCAAAACAGCCAAAGACCCTGGATGGATAAATAACAAAATTAAAAAATATATAATAAAAAAAATAAAAAAAAAAAAAAACAAGAGAAAAAAACAACAAAAATAAAGTAAATAATGAAAAAAAAAATCCAGCCAACCGTCCAGCAAGAACAACAACATCAATGATTTATATACAATGTTTTTGTTTTTTTTTTTTTAAACAACCAAATAAATTCTATATATGTTTAGATATGCGTATATGTTTACTACATATACATAAGTAATTAAGTATAGGTTACCTCTTCTTCATATCAATGATGATAATGATGACGATATAAAACATGATTACTACGATGTTGTTAATGATAATAATGCTGACGTTGTTGTTGGTACAAAAGGTGATGAATACGAACGAAACGAAAAATGAATACATTATGAAACAATACAATATATTGCGGGTCTTCAGTACCTCTTTGTATGTGTATATACCTCTACATATATATATATATATATATANTTGTTAGAGTTCACTTAATTTATTTCGTGCTAACACATTTTAATTCATTAAATATTTTATAAAAAATAACTTCTACTTTGGAAAAAGGGAATTATATCTGAAATTCTTGAATATAAAAGAAGTTGAAAAATATTAAAAATCGTGTTAAAACAAAATAATTCGTGTAAAAAAGGAATTTGTTTTTCTTTTGAACTCTTGTTAAATCCAATTCGTGTAAAAAAAATCGTGTAAAAAGAGAATTGTGTATACTTATGATTAACAACTTATTGACCGAGGTTTTTACTCGACAATGGCGAGCATTGGCGATGTTCAAGAGTATTGAAGAAACTACACTTTCTTGGTCAAACAATTTCTTTATATCCTTATTAGTTGAAATTTTTAAAGTTTGGATATATGTTCGCCGAGCATTTAAGGAGCTTCCCGACCGCGTAATATTATCTTCGTGTACTGGGTTGTGGCATGCTTCCATGCTTAGTACACTTCGCTTAAGCTTTTAACGAAATTTCGTTGCTTTCAATCTCGATCTTTCGATCTATACGAGAGAAGACACCCTTGTTAATAGACTGCCAAGTTCAATGGCCTGACTAACTTTTTTTTTTTTTGGTTAAATGAAGTGAAAACATTTCCTATGTGCAGATAGATGTTAAAATTAAAATTCAACACATTTAGTTAAAAGTGCGCCATCCCGATTGTAAACTGGATTTGGTAATCATTTCATTTATTAAAATTATACTCATTTACACTAATATTTGAAGACTAATGAACGATATCTCTACTGTTAGGCTTGAAATTTTTTTTAAACTAACCAACTAACTAACTAACTGACTAACTGACTAACTAATGTCTTTTAGCAGAAAAAGCAGAATGCGTAAAATTTTTCCATGCTTGACGAAACCGTATGGTTACGCGTGGAGTCATTTCACTATTTATGCACTCATTCTGACACACACCCAACATTTAAAGTTAAAATATAAAAAATTTTTATTATTATGATTTTAAGTTTACAAGCCATATGTGCATGCCTGAGGCAGCCAACAGATCCGTACTTTGTTGTGGTTTGCAGAGAGTGTAATTGTTTGGCACAAACAACACAACAAACTTGATATAATGATATAATTTACGTGTGAATAAATGAAAGAAGAAAATAATTTTATTTTACTAGACCCGTTAGACTTTCCACTTACATGGCTTACATGTACAATTCTTGATCTTGAGTTAAAGGTATCGCACAATTCGATCATGAAATCATTTCTAGTCCGTCGTGAAGATAATTTTATTATTTTATTATATTAAGAAAAAGTTGATTTAGATGACGAAGAGACAGAATCGTATAAATCGTAGTTTACGATCTATGCCTTAATCATATAAAAATGCACGCAGGCCATCCCTGGTATAAAGGTATCCATGTCTTATGTTGAGGCATTTATTTCACTCAGACAATACGCAAAAGAATATTTATGTGACAAAGCAATAATTTCTATATCGCATATTATGATATAATTTTATGTTTAGTGTCACAATAGAATTCTTGAACATTATAAGCTATATATATATATATATATATATATAATAACGACGTCACAGTTTGTTGATTTTGAAATTGACATTTATGTCTCTGCGATAATATATTAGATTTTCTTCTTGATTTTTAGTGTTATTGACTTCTAAGGTCGCATTTCACTTTCATTCCCAACTATGGAAACAAGAGCGAGTGAATTAGAAAACGAAATCATGAATTCGTCATGGACTTATGTACTTTCAATTTCTTAAGTTTTATATCTGCTCGTGTACATACGTACTTCTTTTTACAAATGACGTCACTTAAAATGGTAATATATTCAGCTTATTATCCTATTTACCGGATATAATATTAGTACAGATAGATGTGTGTACACTCGTCCGATTAGATTTTCGATCAGTTTAAAGATATCTGTCTGTCTTTCCACGCGTGAATATTTCAAAATTTTCTTGCCTAATTTTCGCATATTTCAAGATTTTCTTGCCTAGTTTTCGCAATATGTGAGGTCGCTACAAAAATCGATGATAGGAACGAAGGAGGTGTAGGGATATCAGCTAAAAAACAGCACAAGTCCTAAAATCATTTAAAACATTTTTTATGATAATTCGTGATAAAATTTTGTTTTCCCTGCTTTTTTGCATTTTTTTTTCTTTATATACAGATATCTGTATGTGTTTTTATGTCTGCACCTGGCACGTGCCTTAATCAGACGGGTTGCCTACTACTACTACTATTGGCAATCAAATTAGTTGATTGAGGACTCCTCAGGGAGAGAGACAATCCCCATTGAAGGACGCCTCGCTACCCTGAAGTCCCGCATTAGAAAATGAGTGTGAGACAAATTCTCGTTTAGTGGTATACGTCGAGGCCTATCTAAGCACCTCTTAGATAGGTCCTCACGGGACTTTGGGTCAACCGCAGCCACCATGAACACTCCCCGAAGGGCCGTTCCCAGCAGTCAGGCAAGAAGACATCCGTCCGGCATTCCGATGGGTAGTGTGCATCTTCCTGCCGGAGCAATGCTGGGCAACCTGACCCCCGTGGACACCCTTTAACTTCTTGGTTTATCCTTCAAGATAGAATTTGCACCAAGCTATACAGCTTTGGGTGATCTCATACTGCACACATAAAGCACTTGCCTTTCGACTATCCACACGTCCCGGAAGGCCGATCCTTCACTATCCTTTCTCAAGGAAAATAATGGTTCCAAGGTTGTCGTCGCACAGCACACACACCCAGCTGTGCCATAGCCCACTTGATATCGCTGGCCATTATCATTAGATGACCTCCACCAAGAGAACCAAATGGGGAAAGAAATGCTTCTTTTCAATTTAGAAAAGAGGGCCTCTTCCGATTAGACCGCTTCCGCTTTCAAAGGGAAAAACCTGTTGCCAGGTTATAGATAGTAAGTGCGACTCTCAATGTTTTATAGGGAGCACCACGAAGAGGTGAGGGTTTCGGCACATGTATGGTTGAACCAATGATCCCATAGTTTGATAGGGTTTTTTATTTGGAAAACAAGTCCTTCAAAAAACTACAATAACTTGTCGCTAAATGGTTTCGCAACATTATTCCCTTCTTCTTCTCCTCCTTTTCGTTCTTTTTTCACAAATTTTCGGCTTTGACTTTCAGTTGTGTTCTACATCATCAAAGTTTAAAAAATCTGTTAATGGATTTGAAAATCCAGTGAAACTTTTGTGTGTGTGTTTTCATTTTTTTGGTGAGTTGAACATCGATTTCAGGGAATTTACAATGCGCTACGCAATGCGAGAAGCTTAGTTAGTTAGTTAGTTCTGTTCGTGCTCGTGGAAAGACAAGACACCCATCCACCAGAAATTTCTTCCCGCAGCTTCATTTTTTATTTGTCATTGTTTGCTTAAATTTTCCGTAGAGTTTTTTCTTCTTCGCGACTATTGCAAAATAATTAATCCGGCTAAAGTAGTTCCTTTAATAGTCCTTTGTTACGATATTAGTTGAGATTACGTAAAGGTGGATGAGTTTAATTTGAAATTTTTTCAACGATCGAATCAGTGAGATTCCATTTAGNTGCATGTGTTTTCGAGTTGTTAAAAACTTTTGTTAAAATACATTTCAATTCAATATTTTATTCGTTTTGTTCGTTCGTATGTTAAAAATGCTTTGAACTGAAACTGTATTTCAGATGTATACACGATCTACATTTTATTTTTTTTTTTTTATTTTTTTTTTTTATTTTTTTTATTTATTTATTTTTTTTTTTGATATGTATTCAGTTTGTTTTTCGATGATTCTTACAAGTTATGCAATTAAAACACACTAACAACAACATCAACACTAACACCAACACCAACACCAACACCAACACCAACAGTAAGAAATTTGTTGTAAAAAAGCGTTAAGCGTTGTGCTTTTATACAGATTTTTATTTTTCAACATTATTGTTGTTGTTGTTATATCGCTTATTGTTGCCGTTTTAGTTTATTATTGTTATTGTTGTCTGCGAATAACCTCAAGACAAACTGAATACCGAACATTAAAAGACCTGAAAATGTGAAAATGATGAAACACCATTTTCGACTTTTTACGCTTGGTTGGCGTTAAAATTAAAACGAATTCTCGTATATTTTGCTTTTGATTTGTTTTTCGTCTTTGGAAAATTTAACATTCAATTTGATCATGACACTGTTCGTAAAATTTATAATGAAAGCTTGCTTCACTTTTGTTAACTGCCTTCGCCTAAGTAGGAGAGAGAATATTTTTTTCAAAAAATCAAATCTTAATATAAAACTGATCTCGGCCCCTATTCAAAGGATTTCACAGTTGAAAATAACTGAAATATAAAATAAATTGAGAATACTACGGCTTTCGTAGAGTAAAATTTTTTTTTTTTTTTACATTACTTCGGACTGTAATGCATTTCAGTGAAAGCCAATTGCAATTTGTATTCACTTTAGCTTAATTCATTTCAATAAAATCTTCTTGCAGATTCAACTCAATTCAATTCAGTGTTCCTTTCAATTTCAATAGAATTCCATTCAATAAAATATAAATTTTATTCTCGATTCAACTCAACCCGATTCAGTTTATATTAAATCGTTCGGTGTGACTGCCTGCGCAAACTATTTTCAGTCTGAAGAAACAAATTCAAGATGGATTAGTATTCAAACATTTTTGCCGAAAAAAAAAAAGTGATTAACAAAGGTCGGGAGTTTGAATGCCGCCCTCGTAACAGATGAATTTGCATAAACACTGCAGCAAAAAGAAAATCTGAAAAAACGATTTGATGCTCGATGCTAGTTGAAATTGAACACATTGCCGACCGCTCGGGG
>KK502938.1:45013-60571 GCA_000688735.1 Glossina austeni | reverse complement strand
GAGAGAGAGAGAGAGAGAGAGAGAGAGAGAGAGAGAGAGAGAGAGTATATAAACATTTTACAAGATCTGTGATGAGAATATTTTTGTCTATTCGAAATGGCTGTGTGTGAGGTCCGTTTCAATCCCCATTAATGATTATAAAAAATACAAAATACTTTTGTGCCTATTTTTCAGTGCTAATCACTTATTATGAAATTTCTATATTTTGTCTTTTGATTTTTACGGAAATATATTAGGGAATGAATTACATCCATTTCAGAGTCGGATCTTTTAATTGAGTATTAAAGTAAAAGAATATAGAATATAGGAATTGGGGCTTCAGATTGCTTGGCAATGTTTTCCATAAATGTGTGAAATTTCACCCACAAGCGCGCAGATGCAAGCGGACTTCAAGTAAACGATATAATTATTTTTTGCATATCGCTTGCAGTCATCGCACAAGTCATCGGATTTGTATATAATAACACGAAAGCGTCAATGCATTACAATAATCGCTGCGGAAATGAATGTTTAATAAAAATAACATCTGCACTAACTGGTAGTTTAAAAATTTATCTAAATTCGGTTATAATTTTTAAATATATAATAAAAGAAAAGTTATTTTTAGTTTAACGGATATACGGCCAAAAGAATTTTTTTTTTTTCTTCGAGGCTCATTTGCATATACTTAAGCATATATGTATATATTCTTGAAGGGTACTTGCAAGAGAAGTTATTATTTAAATCACACACTTTCAATAATGTTTCCACTAATTGTGTGAAGTCGTAAAAAACTTTGTATTTTTTTTTAAAAATTAATAATAAAAAAAAAACAAAAAAATTGAATAAATAAAAAAATATTTAAAATGCATTGAATGTTTTTTCAGCTTCAGGCGCGTGTATGATAAGCTTTAACCTTTACAATTAAATATCCCTCGATTTCCGTTTCAATTTTAATACCGCACGCGTTGAGGTCTTTTGTAACAGTTAATATTATGAATAATTACGTGTATATGTATATGAATGGATTTCTTTGAATGAAGATTTTTTTTGTAATTACTTACCAACACTGTGATGCACTGCATTTGCATGAAACGTTGTCTTATCACTGGTTGTTGCTGCTAATGCTGCAGGTGCATTAAAATCCGTTGGTGGCACTAAACGATTATTATTGTTATTAGTATTACTTGTTGTCGTTGTTGTTGTAGTACTGCTAGAATTACTATTATTGTTAATATTATTATTGCTATAGCCAACTTGATGATCTGATCCACAAATTGACCCGCTTGTAGCCGTTTCATATGTGTTAACGGTATTTACAAAATCTTCGACCGGTTTCTCGCAATCTAAAAGATGAACAACAAATTTTATTGATTAATTATTTAGTTTGTGGGAGAGAGACAGACAGAGTAAAATCAAATAAAAATCGCATGAGAAAAAATAAGTTTCGCTTAATTCCTTAAAATCGACTTTAGCACCTATTTGGTTTCAAGAGGATAAAATAAATTTTGAGAAATAATGAAACGTTTGGGTTTTTTGTTTTTACTACTTGACAAGACACTTCACTTTTGACCAAGTTTCGCTTTCCTATCTCAATTTTTAAGATAAGAGATCATTGCAAAAGAAAACTTCAGATATATGCAACGGACAGATGGACATGCACGGTTCCATCGATTCAGAATCTTACTCTAGATAGAGCGGATATTTGTACTTTGATTTGTATTTCGCGGTGCTTTTCCTCCTGGCACTTGACGAGTGGTAAGAACCCCATCCATTCATATTACGATTGTCTTACTCTTTGGACAACGCAAGTTATCGTTTATCACATTAAAACGCTGTGTCGGCGGGCACCATTTCTAATGCTTTCATGACACTTAAGCACATCAAGCTACAGTCGCCGCTTGTTACAAGTGAAATACTTGTTAATTGGTTTGCTATCTAATTAAACGTTTTGTAACACGATTTAATCCTGTCCAGCTGTACCCTCATCTTCTTAGGTGTTCCCTGTTGTAATTCTTAAAACTGTACAAATTGAGCGAATGAAAATTCGATTAAAACGTTCTGCACCAGGGGGAAAAATCACCCTTAGACTTTATATCGATTTCATCAGTCCCTCCGTTTAGTCACTGTTGCCAAGGCACAGAACACAAATGAATCTCGGCCCGTTCATTCTAAACTTTCAAAATCGGAGTACGTTGCTTATCAATATATTGTATTACTGGAAATATTTAGCGAAGTCACGGCTGTAATTGAACTCGACGTTCACATATTTGAAAACTTAAGGTGGATTTGTTGAAGGGCTTTCAAGAGAGTAATAAGTTTCTGTCTGACTTTGTATACTAATAGATTTTATAACCAGTTAAAGACTGTGTTCCTGTTAAATACATAGACTTTAACTGCTCACAAGCGAATTGTTTATTTTTTCTACTTTCATTTTGGGCTAATTATGTTTCAGACGGGATTAATTATAAAAGTGAATGACTGATTTTTTATATATACACAATATTCTCTGTACGTGCTGGTCATGGTGAGAGATGCGGAATGGCTGCAGCCTGAAGGCATGTGCTCGATCTCGCTAAAAATTAGCCCTTTGTCGAATGAAAACTCACAACCAATCAGTAAAGTATGGTATAAGGCACTGAAGACTTCGAGAAGCGCTTTAAAAACCGTGTTAAAAAAATGTTTAACACCACATGCTAAAAGCCAACATGTGTGCGTCCAAGATATAGTAAAATGTACCTGCAATCTAATCTATCACTAGCGATAATAATATTTCAAGTTACAATGACGTGGCAAATATATAAGAAATCTCGATAAAATGTACAGCACAAGTAAGTGCAGTATAGGCATAGTATTAGACCGTCCGGAAAATTTCTTGCTAAGAAATAAAACTTTTTTTTATATGCAAGGATGTTGTTTTGGATGAATAAAGATGTTCTACAATTTCACGAATCCCTACCAATCGAACGGCTTCCATTATGTCCTTTAGTTGGTCGTTAGCACCAAATTGGTATTTAGTTTATCTGAACGCGGTAAAGCCTTCACAGAAAATTTCTAAAACTAAATTTCGCAAACCAACCAAATCAGAGTGCGCTCTGCTACAGCAGTAGTAGAACATATTTCTCTATATGCCTCTGCCTTTTACTGTTTTGCCTTTTTTGAAATAAATACGCAAAATAGATATTAGATCTCCTACGTCTTACTTATATATCACTACTATAACCACAACCGATCTCTTTGATAGTTTTTTTTACAGAATAAACATAAGCCTGTTCTACATACCTATACCTATATATACCTTTAACCCTAATTATCTAATGTCTAGATACCTGAAAAAAGTTATTTCAATCTGTTGTCGGGAAAAACGGCAACAAAATTTCCGGACAACCTAATATAAGATCTAATATAAAGTAAAAATTAAGTCATCGATGAAAGGTATTAAACAACTTGACTATCGAATATAATAGAACAGGATTCATGTCAAGTAAATAATCTGAAATATTTTCTATGCATTTCTGATCTTATTTAAGATTTGCTTCTGAACTTTTCTCATGCCTGAATATCTATCTATAAGTTTTTTTTCTTTTTATCTCTTTCATGCTGAACAGTTATGAACAGTTTACTGATTGTGCTCCAAATTGTGCGTTTATATTAGTGAATGTTTCCTCAGCTAACAGTCATTAGTTTGCTTAGAGTGGAAAATGTCCATAGCTTCATATTTTTATAATAACATTCTTAACTTCCTACTTTATCAGCGGTCTTCATAATGAAATATTCTTTAGTGTTTTGTGCTTGCCTCTCGTTTACTTCGTACTTACTTTACTTTCATATCTTTCTTTATTCTCTTCTTATTTGCCATAAAATGAATGAATCAAGGATAGTGGTAGTAGTGGTTGGTGTTCGAGACAAATGTTGCATGAAAAGGGTTAGGAATTGAATGTACGATGACTTGCATCGAGATAATAGAAGTGCAACTCCACGCAAATACAGTTTTTTTTTTTTAATATATATATTTTTTAAAATATATAAAAGACCAACACTATCGAGTATAGCTACCGTTAGAAAGACCCATGCACATGTACACACATACGTATACGTATAAATACCGGTAAACGTGGAACAGATTTAAAGGTGCATTTAAACTGAGTTATTTGCGAGAGTAGAAAACAAAGCGTAAAAGACAAGTTATGCTGTTGGTCAATATAAATAACCGACGCGAATTGAATATATGCATATATATATATATATATATATATATATAGGTGAAGGTGTGTATTAAAAGTAAAAAATACTTAGCATACGGAGCAGCACTTTCGCACACACACATACGCTCTTTTAACATAACACACCAATAACAATATTAACAAAAAAAAAAAAAATTGATGTTGATTTTGTTACCTCGAAGACATCCGCTTTTAAGCAGATTTTCCGTTCTATTTATCGGTTTTGAGCAAGAGGTCTTTTTCTTTTTTTTTTTTACGTATTTTTTTTTTTTTTTGTTTTCAATGTATTAGTGAGCGTGCGTGTCTGTTCGTGTGCCATTTTCATATGAAAAAAATATATTTTGTATTTATCGTAGTAATCGAATTTATTGGCCAGTGTCTGCGCGCTGCCACATCTCTAAGCGTAGACTTAATGTTGCTATTTTCAACTGTGCACCGTTGGTTAATAAAATTTATTAAGAAAATTGAAAAAAAAAAAAAAAAGAAGAGGAAAAGTAGAAAAGAGTTGCACTCCTCTTAAGACGAATGTCGAACACCCATCACTAAGGAAAATTCTAGAGAATCTATTCTCTTTTCAATGCCAATGGGCCGCT
Organism: Glossina austeni; assembly: GCA_000688735.1. NCBI lineage: Eukaryota > Metazoa > Arthropoda > Insecta > Diptera > Glossinidae > Glossina > Glossina austeni. The sequence goes on along the minus strand of KK502938.1, from coordinate 55,776 downwards.
TGAAATTATTTTTGTTTAGAAAATTTTTATGAATTTCAGTTTTCCCAGAGATGACGAAGCTGTCGCATTTCATTTGTACATATATGAGTTATGAAAAGGATTTCGGCTGTTAAGCAAATTTCAGACTTGTCTCTATTATTAACCACAAAATTAATGCTAATTTAAAATCTTCGATGAAAAGTTTTTGTTGCTCTTTCCTATTTGCACATACTTTACTTCAGAGTATTCTTCTTCTTCTTCTTCTTTTTAAACCAGAAACCAAACGCCGATTGGTTCCACCCAAAATTTCGGAAAACTTTGTGGTTGGTTTTAATATAAATTTTCTTCTTGCAAGAAAACAAACAATTAATGTAATCCCTCTCTCTCTCTCTCTCTCTCTCTCTCTCTCTCTCTCTCTCTCTCTCTCTTTCTCTGTTGTTTGCATACTACATGTTTACTAACTAAAGTGGTACAGGCTTCTCATGAGCGTTTTGTAGACATATCAAGTTTCAGGTAGATGTTCATTCTATCTTACCTTCGCACTTATATCTAAACTTGGATTATAGTATGTATGTATGTATGTTAGTTTAAGGTACACTTTTGTGTATCTTGCTGTCAGGTCTATAAAAATCCTCTCTATCTGTTTAACTATCGAACTACTGACTTTATTATTTTTATGGCTACTCTTAAGTGCAACTTGAAGAGGATCCAAGGTTGTAAAAATGGACGCACGAGTCATTGCTGAGCCAGCTACTTCGAAGGATATAGTGGGGGCTTAAAATTTTTGTCCCACGGCTACTCGACACACGGTTACATCTCAAGCAAATACATGCGCTTTACCCTTATAGGAATAAAAGGCCGGACGAAACCTACTTACCGAACGGACCATAAGTTCTAGCGCATTCTGGATCCTACGCTACCTATGGTCTCCCTCGCGATTTGTGATAGGAGACTCGATTTCCATGATTTGCGATGAGAGACACGAGGACGCGTAGCTAAAAGAGGGAATCGGCCAACAAAGAGATATATAAACGAAGAGGTACGCGCGCGTGGAAATAGTCCTGGGAAGGAATAGTTAAGCGACCGTGGATAGATAAGCGAATGTACCGATTAGCGAGACAATAGAGAAACTGGCAGAAAAGCGGACAATCGGACAAGTCAATAATCGTAAAAACCTGTATAATAACGTAGGCAGAGGCCGGCCGATGGACATATGTAAAAGTATGGATACATAAACGTACGACTTCGGTAGGCTGCGAGCGGCGGAGTATACCTCTGATTTTGTTTTTCCGAGATTGTTCCACTTGGTCGCAGTTGCGTCGGCAGAGTATTTCCATTTTGAGTGTACCCTGTTATTGAACCAATTATGAGGATACTGAGACAGACTATTTCAAAATTTCAAAAGTAAAAAGACGAACAAATAAACAGACAGATAAGAGCATGTGTGGATGCGATCGCAGATGAAGAAACGGACGAAAGAGTTGACGAAGAAGACAAACAGATGGCCACCTGACCGATAAACGAATGGATAAACGATTACCTAGACAGATACCTGTAGAATTTAACGTCTGCGCCTGTGATGAAAGCAGCCACGAACGTTTATGGAATGATGTGCGATTGATCACTTGCGCCTAGCGAACAGAACAATTGTTAAGGAGCCAGTACCAAACTAGAGCACTAGATTTGAGAGATTGGGTGTGGACCAAACTCTCCCCTCGGCATAAAACGAAACCTACTAAGCATAATGCTACTGCGATGTGGAGGTAAGCTCAACTATCGCGATTTTCACTGTAGGACGGTATCCAGCCGCTGAGACTCCATCACACTGGAGAATACATGCGGCTATTCTTTGTGCATGCGACACCTTGCACAACGTGTTATCTCGATCTTATTATCTCCAGTGAAGTTTTTGGACAATTACTAGAACATTACGTGGCATAGCCTCTCTTGCATTTGGATTACACAATTTTCCCATAGATTTTCAGGTTCAACCCCATAGGTTTTCAGTCCAACAAAAGGTATCGAACCAGCAATGCCAGGCATACGCTTTGCGTGGCCCCACATCTATCTGTTAAAGACCTATTTTAAATCTTGGATTTCCATAGAAGCTGGCTACTTATTAACAAGGTGTGGAGGCAGGCGATTTCCGACTTCTGGGTTCCCGTGGTCGGCAGATTATGTAAACAGATGCAGAAGCGGACAAACGGACAAATATAAGACAGACAGATAAAAGAGTGGCAAACGGATCAAGAAGGAGAGTCATAGACAACCGAACAAACCCCAGAACAAGTGGGCGTAGAGAAGAGGAATAAATCGTTTTGTCAGCATTTAAGAAAATATACACCGATCGATTTAAGACATTCTAACACTATATATAGGCGACACTTTAAATATCTAAACTTTCTGTTTTTCGCGGTACACACGCACAAGTTTATAAAAGGAACATAGGCACCAATAATAAACTCAAATGGATTCATTTTCATGCACTTACGACAAACGCAATTACACGTCACGTTATTTATCATGAACTTTACATATGAAGTGACAGTGTTAGTAGACCTTTGACCTTTTGTTCTTTTCAGAGAAAATTTTCTACTCTAAAGGGTGAAATTTTAGAAAATTGAATATTATTTTATCATATAAAAGCTGGACAAAAGCTGTGATGATGAAAATGATGACGAAGCTCAATAAAGTGAATCAGGAATTAAATCAGGAAATTTATTTTCAATCAGAAAGAAGAAGAGAGAAATATTTTATAAAAAAAAAATACAATTACAAGAAAATTGGATCCAATCTTTACACATTGTTGGAATTTTAATGGAAATTGTTTTTCCTTTTTTTCCTTTTTTTTGTTAAATTTCTTAAGAAAATTTTAAGAAACAAATAAAGCGAAGGAAAAAAAATTTCTTCAAATCTTGGATTCTTTTTAAAACGAATCCTAGCACAAGATCAATTTTAATAAAAATAAAATATATTTCACAGGTATCGATGAATACAAACGCATGCAGTCAGTCACTCTCTCAACTATCTGGCAATTTATTTATTTATTTTTTTTATTGATGGCTATGGCGCCGACATCTCTTTAATATGCTTAGTGTGTACTATTCATTACATGTTCCGTTTTCATTATGTTGTTATTACCGTGTTGTTGTATTTTACTTGTTATTATTTTAATAATTAACTATACGAATATATTGAAATATCTATTAATGTTACTGTTCTTGTTGTTGGTGGTTTTCTTGGCAAAGTGTTTTCACAGTTAGGCATTGAATTTTTTTTTTTTTAAATTAAATTGTGTTTTGATTATAGGGTATTAAGATGCATTTACCTTTTTGTAAAATGTCCAAATGTTCCCAGAGTATGTCGCCAGTGAAAGCCGGTGTAATGGCTAAAAATTTATCTTTGCCTAATTCAATCATATCACGTCCTTTCATTTTACTAAATGGCTCCAAATTCATCGAGACTAAGGAGAATTCTTTGATCGCCCAATTAAGCCAATATATGACATGTTCCTCAGTCCATTCGCGGGGATCTGCAAAGGACAAAACATTATTTGCATTAGGGTTCAAAATGTGAAAATAAAAAATTTTCTTTTGTTTCATTTTTATCGTTTTTACATAGAGTTTGAGACGAATTTTGAATACTCTTACAATCCAGTGGCATAGATTCTTGCAAGCAATAGAAGGCTCGCAAAAATCTATATCCAGAATCTCTTCTTAAATACTTTATGAGAAAAGCTACCACCACTGCCATCATTACTTACATATAATGGAATGTTTAACGCTTCATGCGAGAGTTAAACTCGGCTAAATTAACTTAAAATCTTATACTTATTCGGTTTGTACTTGTGAGCGATGCTTCGTGCAAGCCACAGAGTTATGACAAACACGTTTTATTTTCCATTTGCTGCTGATGGTGGTGGTTAGAAAAACAAAAACAAAAACTTTATTATCATATTTAATAATGCTTTTAGGTTTTTTATTAACAATATTTCTACCACATTTTGCTTTTGGGATATTTTCCCTTTTCGTTGTTAACTTCTTGTTGCTCTTATCTTATTATTATGATTTAATGCGTAAGGTAGAGGAGTATGTAGAGTTGTTTTTGAGAACTCAATGTTTGTTGATTCTAATCTTTTTTTTCTTTTTTATGACGTTTTTAATTGTTATGAAATTGTTCAAATTGTACGCGTTAGTGTGGTCCGAAAATTGAGATTTTAATATTTAATCTTTATTACGCTCTAATGCTTCTCTTGTTGCAGGTGAAAAAAGTTTTTTTTTTAAGACAAAGATGTGAACTGCTTTTACAGTTCGCGAAAAATTCGTGCTTATGTAAATTATAAATTGTAGTTCTCTACTTACTTTACGAACTTGCGCGTGGGCAGCGCCCATCCCTTTTAAACTTAATGTTTGACTATCAATTAAGAACAGACATGCGCGGCTTTCTATTTCAATGTTTAACACATTCGCGACGGATGACGCTTTATGTCGTCATTTAAGTTATCGTTTAACAATTCTTTAAAAATATCATTTTTCAAATTCCAGTTTTCGGTACTACCATCAGTAAAGATCGGTTTTTCTAAACCTATGCGGGATTGTAGCAATTGACAAAAAACGGCCCCGTATCCACAGTAAGCACAGCTGGCAACGCCCCGCCGCGAACGTGTTAAGATCGCAATCTTTACTGCAAAAGAAAGCCAGACAGACGGACGGCTATTTTTGTATTTTAGTGTAACCAGGAAATTATAAATTTCGAGTGTTTTGTGATCAACAATTTCGGATATTGGAAACAATAACACGCATCCTTCATCCAGTCATCCTTTGGTGATGGGTATGAAAAAATGAAAATACGACATGTAGTGAACTTCCAATCTTTGCGGGGAATTCGTGGAAAGCACGGTTTTATATTAATAGAGTGCGAAATTTTAGACGACCCCGTACTGTCAAGGTTTTGGTCACACTGAGTCAATTATTTATATTTTTAGCCTAAGTATGCGCAAAGCAAAGTGAAATATCAAAAAAGTCCCTGGAAGGTGAGTGAAAGAGAATAATATCACTGTAGCAAATGAATATTTGATATTCAACCCCTAAAACGGGGAAATGAATCTCGTAGTTTGATAAGTAGAGGAGTGGGTAAGAACCGCGATTATTAAGTCAGTGTTTGCGGGTTCAAATCCCAGTGCGGGTGACTTCACTTTGATGGTAGCTATAGCGAGTGCTCAATTACGCACTAGAATCTACGCCCCACTACTACCACTTCCCTGTCACTTTCTTGTTTCCACTCCACAAGCAATGGTAAAGTAAATTGTAACCACCAAATGTTTGGGATTTAGCGAAAGCATTGAGTGCAAGATTGTATTGTAAAAATAAAATTTCGTCTGATTACCCATTCAAATGTAAAGAAATACACCCAGCTAAGCCTCGATTTGTCACTAAGCTTGAGATGGAAGCTCTCTCTTCGCTATTGTTCTTAAATGCATTGACAAGCCGTAGGATAGACTGAACTTTGTTCTTTAGCTCCGAAACAGCCAACGTGGTCATAATTGTTAAAAGCAGTCATGACATAAATTTTTAGGATAGACATGAAATCTTACTAATATTTTATCTTCAAGCAATAACACAGAATAGCGCTAATCAGAATTACTTTTCAAAAATTCGGGAGAGAAAATCTGTTTTAATGGGCAAGAAACACTTTACAAAACAAAAAACGGATTAACGGGACCAATTTTTCTTTAACTAAATCGAAGGGATTATGTTAGGAAATGTTGCGAGCATCTATCATATCCCTCAAGTGTAACCGCCATTGCGACATTTCTTTGTCCTAAAGTCCGTTGAAAACTTTCCACGATTGAAACGTTTTTCTTCAAAGGGAAAAATGAGAAGCGGTGTAGATAAATACTTTAAATAGGTTAAGACAGGAAAGTGAAATGAATTGGAGAATTATTAGGGGGCGACAGCTAAGATACTTCACCAAAAAATTGTCAAAAAAATCTATGCGTTTTGTTTATGAGTACGCGTTCTTTTATTCATCCAATCTACGGAGTTCCTTGAATTGATACCATTTCTTCTTAATAGGTATTCAAAATCTTTATTAAATTCTTCTCCCCGTTCACCACAAGTGTCGATTTAATTTAACTTTATTCTATGTTCTTACCTTTGGTTATATTGCAATTTTGCACCTCTTTTTCCCAAGACGCAAAAGAGGCCTTTAACACTTCAGCTACTTTACGATTAGTGCCCGGCGTAAGAGGAGGTATTTGTGTGGGTACATCTGAAAATGAGAAAACAAATAAAAGCCAATTAATGATAAAGTTCAAGTATAAAAAATTACATAAACAATTTACATTTACATTAAGTTAGTTAATAGCACTAGCACAAGTGATATAAAATAAAATATAATGCAACAGGAATTTGTCATTTATGCAGATAGTGAAACCAGAAAAATCTCGATTCAGATTTGAAAAGTTACAATATTTACATAACATGTAACGGCTCAGTCGGATGTTGGGCAAAGATCTGTACAGTAATTTAAAGGGTCATCGTAAGGTGAATGAAAATATTTAGGAAGAAACAAATTAAGGCTGGAGTCACAATTATTATAAGAACTAATTCTTCTTCTAAATCTAACTTCTTGACGGAGGCTAGTGAAAGACTGTTAAGCTCGTTTAAATCGGAACTACAATCATCGCTCAACCAGTGTTCGACTGTAGCAAAGATCGGTCTCAATCTTGGTTATTGGCGACATTGGAGATCTCTGATAGCGTTTCAATAGTATCTTGAAACATTTATGAAAACTCACAGCAATCTTTAACAAATTTTGTGGATATTTATTATGAAATTGCGCGCAAGTTCAATATAAAATTAATCACCGCAAAATTCTAAATTATTTCAGTTTTTTTTTGTTCGTCGGTTGCAATTGGAATTCATGACTCGTAAATTGTATAATAGAAAGATGAAATTGGATCTTTCATAAATCATTGCTAACGATGTCACAAAAGCTATAAACGAGTAAGAAGTTTAATGTCTCCACATAACCCATTTTTTATTTCTCCTATATTTCATAAACTCCAATGAACTAGGAGTACATTTCCGATAGGACTTGTTGACAGAAATATGGCAATTACTTTAAAGTTCATTTTCAGTCTACCGATATGTAGGCTGGCCCCTAGAGAGGCTAGGCCAGGCCTACCTTGTAATTTGCTATCTAGATTTCACTTTTTTTTCTTTTAAATTTGTAGTCCTTATAAGTTTCTAGAACCAATACAAGTTCAATAGCTTTAAGATGTTTGTCTTGTATGCAAGCCGCGAAAAACGAACTTCACATGACCCGTTTTTGTTTTTGACAAAGACGATAATTATAATTATACTCAGCTCTAATCAGGCTCTAATCAGAAGGGAAAACTGCTTACGCCTTTAATTAAGTGACCTTGACAAGTCCCACAATGCTTAAAAATTTAAATTAAACCCTTCATGTTAACACAAGAGTCATCTAAAGGTTATCAATCTTGTTATAGCTTCGCGATTTTGATTTATTATTTTCTATATATAAGAAGGACTTGGGATAAGTGCGTAAGCTTCTACTTTTAATTTATCTCTCGTACATAATTTGAAAAGGTTGTCTCAGTTTTCACGAGTCAATTATAGAGCATTTGTGTGATAAATTTCCCAAACCGCTTAATTTGAACCGTGAAACCGGTCAAAACTCGGAAAGTTCTTCGTAAGCTAAAGAGATGCCTCAAAAAATTCTCAACAACTTCCGCAAGTAAAATAAAACAATAAGAGTAGCAGTAGAAGACCAAATAATAGAGAACATGGACGGATGGGACGGAAAGGGAAAGCAATAAAAAATATCATATAAATGAAATTCGATTACAGTGGTAATCGTTTCTCTCAAATGAGCAAAAAAAAAAAAGGAAATTTTTTAATTACCTTTTAATTTATTATTTGTGTTATAGAGTTGTTGGATTTTCGGTAGTTTAACATTAAATTTATGTGATGTTAAGCAGTTATAGTTAATACTATTGCTATTATTATTATTTACATAGTTATCACAAGTATTTAAATTGTAATTATAATCATTATTATTATTAGTGTTATTGTAATAAGTTTGTGTATAAGGATAGCTCGTACGTAAAGGTACACGTAAACGGCTATCCGACCAATCAATCCATTCGTTCGTCATAATATCTCATTAAAAATTTTTCACGCTTTCAATGTAATTTTCTTTCTACAAAACAATTTGAGATGACAATTGTTTATTATTATTAAATTAATGTATATGTATGTGTAATGTCAAAAAGTTCAAAGAAAACATTTCTTAATAACAAACAAATCAAATTGAAATCAATTCAATTTATTATTTAACTTATTAACCTTCACATTAACTGAAAAGAATAAGTGAATGTGTCATGACCCTTTCACAAACAAATAATTACATACATAAATGTACATATGTTTGTTTACACATCTGGGGATATAAGCAACAGAATTCATATATATACACGAGCACATACACACACACACACACACAGTCGCAGAGAAAAAAAAAAAGGGAGTGTATGAATAACTCTTACTAGCTGACTCGCTGAATGGCTGGCAGCTTGATTGACTGTTTGGCCGTTTATGTACATGATAAACAGTCAAGGGTCGATGCGACTTTTATGCTCAACAAGTGTTGATTTACCGCACGCTTTGTTATTGTCTCTCTATGTACATATGTTATTCGTACATATATATATATATGTAGAAATGTATTTCAAATAATACAAATAATAAAAATAGTAATAGTAATAATAATAACAATCTGAAGATATTATATTTATATAGACATTTATGTGCCCGCAATACATCAACATCAAGTGAGTGGGTTGTTGCTTGATATATGAATGGGTGTAGGGTTGCAAGGAAAACACTTTCAAACACTTAGTTATCTGGGAGCTTGCTTGCTTGCTTGCTTGCTTTCTTTCTTTCTATCTTTTCTTTACTTAAATGAAATGCACTGATATTTTTTAAGCAAGTAACTGACGGACTGAGTGCGACACGCTCGATGTGGGTGCGTGCTGACTACGACACCATAAGCAGAACAATGGATACAGTGCAATGAAAAGAAACACAAAAGTATTCTTCTTCTATTATAAAAAAGGGGAAAAGTTTAAGCAGTGATTGTTTTTTTTGTTTTTTTTTTGTATATCGTGTGGTTGTTGTTCTGTTAACAGGCGTTATTTATGAGTTGTTAATTTAATTGTTTATTACTTTGCGCTGCTCAGCTGATTAGAGGCAACATTTACTCTATATGTGTACATATATATATATATATATATATGTATATAAAATATTTATCGAAAATTTGTTATTGTTGTTGGTATTAAAAATAAAATAAAAAGTAAAATTTTATGCTTTTTGCATCAGAAGCAAACGATAAGATTGGAATTTCATCTTAACACACACACACACACACACGTCATTATTTATTGTTATAACATTTTTTATTTAGTTTTCCTTTTTATTTATTTATTTTGTTTTTTTTTTTTTTTATTTTACCATTATTCTTATTATTAAATTTTCAATTATTTTTTTATTGGTTTCAGTTGTTGTAATAATTTTTTTTTTTTTTTTGCTTCTTCAGTTTTTTTATGTTCGTCATTTACACGGAAATGCACTATAGTTATAGTTCAAAGGCTTGCGCCTAGTAAAAGTTAATTAGAATAAGAAAAATAATATGCTGCTGTGCTCTTGTTGTAGTCACTTTGTAAACATCGCTGCTTCTAATAATAATACAACACTGCACGCATATATTTCGCGCATGTATTTACACAAAAATCCCACTAAAGAATAAATTTTTTTTTTTGATTTGATTTATTAACACATATTTCACTATTAATTTTAAAAATGAATGAATGAATGAATGAATGAGAGACAAAGAAGTGAAGGAAAAACAAAACAAAATAAAACTTAATTGAAATATAATTAAAATAATATTAACACTAAATGTATATATGATTTGTTGTATTGTACAACAAAATTATTCTTTTCGGTATATCTATTGGATTCGTAAAGCGAAACTGAAACGAAATAACGCTCGTAAGCGATGATCATATCCTAAACCACAAATACATGCGCAAACACTCGCTTTATATGTATATTTTTACTCAAAAACACACATTAACGCACTTTTTCTTGAACAAAAACCTCTCTCTCGATATCACTCTCTCCCTTTCTCCCTCTCTATCGCACGTTCTCTTAAACTCTTTGCTTGTCTCTCTCTTTCACACGCTCTCTCTCTCTCTCGCTCTCTCTCTCTCTCTCTCTCTCCCTCTGGTCGATTAAAACCAGATTTATTTTATCTCTTGTTATTTAAATTTGTTTACTTTGTAACTCTCTTTTTATTTACTCTTCTTAATACGACGTCTGAGCAAATCATTTTATTTTGTTTTGTTTTCATATCTTTGGATGTGTCTGTGTGTGTGTGTGTGCGCTATGTTTGCGAACAAAGATAAAGAACGAAAAAGACGACAAAGTAAAACAAAAACAAGAAATTCATTCACAAATTCTTATCAGTTAGTTATACAAACGTGTAGGAGCGCGTTTTGTTTGATTAACTTTGTATTTCTTTTTATTTATTTTTAAATTTATTTTCTTTTTTTATTTATTTATTTTTTTTTTTTGCAAATTTTTTTAAAAGGGAAAACATTCTGATGTTTTTTAAAAAAAAAAAAAAAAAAAAAAAAACAGAAACAACATGTTGTTGTATGTCGACAACGATGATGGCCGTTTCCGGTTTTTTTT
>KK502938.1:23724-38111 GCA_000688735.1 Glossina austeni | reverse complement strand
GGGGGAGGGGGGCGGGGGTTATATTTTATCTCTCGGACGCTCCTCAAACGTTTACGTCTAAAAGAATAGCACGTGCCTAGCCTTAAACGAACATACGTACTGACGAAACCTAGCTTACCGAACCCTGAACCTTGATTCCTTCTACACTCTACACTACCCTAATGGTCTCCTTTGGCCCATGATGTCTACGAGCATAGAGTGAGTGGAATGAGCTTTTGCTGTTTCCGCAAACGAAGGTACCTTTACAATTAGTTAGGCCTTCATGGAGATACATATCAGTTTCAGGTTTCTAGAGATATGCAACAACATGTTTGAAATGTTCTTTTCGGATTAGAAGAAATACTATCTGACACGTTACTATTGTAACCAGAAGCCATGATCTCTCCGTGAAGTTTTATACTTTGATCATGTACGACTTCTGTAGTAGTAATTAGCGTAAGTCTAACAACACAGATGACAATTCATTTATTATAACTTTCTATGTAAGCGTTCAATAAGAAGTTCCTGTTTAATGACTCCCTAAGCTTTCATTTATTCCGGACAACATCTTGGACATAAATTATCTATTTTGATCTGCACTGTGGGTAAGAGATTTTACAATTTTTAAATGTTCCTTGAAAGTGGACTTTCATTATAAATGTACGCAACAACCATTTTGAGAAAAGAGCGATTTATGATTTTGTCACTGTAGGATGCAGAAACATTCCACGTACGACCAACAGGTTTCTTTTCACTTCTTTTTATGTCCTTTTAATAAAAGGACAGGCGTTTCAATGGCTTAACGATTTTTCTAACTATTTGAATAGATGAACTTTTGCAGACGTGGTTTGCTCACATGAAAAGCTTGACGATTGTAAACAACTTTACATTTTCGTCTATGTATATATCAGTCTATCCAGGTTTGATTAACTAAGTAGTATTCACATTTGGTTTGCCCTCTTTGCAGTTACGGGTCAGTAAGTAGTATTCACATTTGGTTTGCCCTCTTTGCAGTTGCGGGTCAGATGGCATGCGATGTTAAGGCCAATACTGGCCATTTATTGGACATCAAAACATCTAGGACACGATCGAGGGTGAAATAGTGGTCGACAAAAGTTACATTACACGCTCGAACTTTAGGTTTGTATTTCCCGCTTGAAGTGTGGTCGGACGAATCAGAATCCTTTGGGAATTCATAACATAGCTTCCTACAATTGTTTCCATCTGTCACCCACCGATTTGAGGATAATTTAAAAATGGCCGAAATTTTCATTACATATTTCGCGCTATAAAAGGATTCGTCTCAACTAGATTTCTATTTTGTGGGCCAAGTTAATGCTGCGCGTCTGTCTATATCTTTAACTTCTCTCCCTGGTTACGAATGCAATTCTTTTGTAAAAGTTTCACCGTTTTCAAGTATGCTTGCAACCCTGTGTTTTGCATTAATGGCAAATTGCCGGAGAATTTCCTCCGTTTCCGATGAGGTTAAATACAGTTTAAGGTGGGAGCTCCCGCTTCTAAACGACACGAATTTTATTCGAGGCTTTCTGTCAAGCTTCGGTATCGTTCAGGCGATGTTAGCTCAAGGTGGCGGAGGTGTATTTGCGGAAGAATTTTTTCCTTTGCTATCAAATTCGATTGTCCAACAGCGCATATTTTTATTCAAATTTTGCTACAAAATTTCAAACATCACTCGCAAAGTCCAAAACCCTTTAAATTTGAAAATATATGTCGACAAAAATCGGTATAGCATCCTTATGTCAAGTTTTGAAAAGTTAAAGTCGATAATTTAATCTGCAACAGGATTCAAAGACATTTTTTTTTTGCTTGTGTGTGTTGTTGGAAATTTTAAACATCTGTCCTCAAGAAAATCGTTTTAGAATTTTCTCGGCAGGTGTTAAAAGTGAAATATACGGTTCGGCTAATCTTGTCAGTGATTTTCATGTGAGTTGTTGTTGTTGTTGTTGTTGTTGTTATTGTTGATCTTTATATCGTTATTTTTGTTGTTGTTGTTGTTGTTATTTTTGTGAAGATTTTGTTACTAAGCTTGTTGTTGTACAAAAGCATTCAATTAAAAATCAATTAATTTTTTAAAATGTCATAAATTTTCATAATGTCACACGTTATTTTTATAAACATACAAATGTACACATACACACACTCACGCATTGACAGCAACATATGCTTACATACATACATACATACATACATACATACATACATATAAGTATAAATTTTACACAGCACGCACACGCAATGTTTACTTAAACTGAAGAACACATACGTGTTGCTTCGCCTTATCACATGGAAGTTGGCCGATGGCTAGATAGAGGATGAGTTCGGTTGTTTACTTTATAAAGAGGAAGAAGTGACGCATTTTGTTTTGCAGCATTGTTGTTATGAGTAATAAACACATACGCATATAAGATTTGAAGTGAAATGAACAGAAAAAAGAAAACAAAAAAAAAAAAAGATGACAAGTGCAACATTTTGTTGCATACATAACAACAACAATAACGACTATGACGACGACAACGACAACGACAACAACGACAACAGCAAAAGTTCGTACATTGTAGAGTTCAATAAATACATACATTTTATTAAACATATATACAGCGGAGAGAGACAGCGCGAAAGGCAATATTTACAGCTGATGTGCATTTTCGTTGTTACATATGAACAACAACACATCATACAACACAACATAAAACTGCGCAACGAAACTGCAAATGCAAGTTAGTATCCCCTTACCGCGTATTAAAAGGAAAACACACACATATGCATACGCACATGCAAGCAAACACTTACAAAAGCATACATACAGACACACACACACATATAAGCAAACACTTTTAATTCAAGTGTTGAGTGTGTAATTTTATATTTCCGGTGTAAAAGACTATTTGACGTTACGACAGGTTCGTTTAAACGGCTGACACAACTGACTTCACTAAGAGGATATATTTACGTATATACATAAATAACAAGGTAAAGTAGTAGTAGACCATATGTGTAAAAATACATATATATATATATATATATATATATATACATATATATATGTATTGACAACGTATGTATGATGGGCATAAGTGTATTATAATATATACGTGCGTGTGTGTGTGTGTATGTGTGTAGTTTAGTATTTATTATTGTTTTTTGCCTGTTGCTTCAGCTGTATGTTCTGAATGAATGAAGAATGAAATAATGAATGAATGAAAGAATGTGCACATATGTCAATCTGCGTCTCTTTTGGTCTTCTATACTTTTTATTTCTATTTGATTTCGAATTTTTTCCTTTTGTTTTTCTGTTGAGCTTTGGCCTTTACACCTTGTTTTCAGTGACATATGTGAGGTCAAATTCTACAAAATTATTATTGCTTTTCGAGTGCATTATGCGCTCTCCCATAATAAAGCAATTGTTTAATACCATCGCTCTACATATTGAACTATACTTAGGTGTAGTATTAGTCACACAATTAGCTAATGGCCTGCTCGGCGCATTTCACGGAGAACTAAGGGAATTAAAAGTATTTCAACTCCATTTGCGTGAAAATATTTATTATAATCTAACTAATCCTGCGCCTCGTGCATGCTTCTATTTGTGCAGGGAAAATGATGGATTTTAATATGATTGATTAGGGCGATAAAAGGTGCTTTCTGTAGGGCAAGTCATTAATATGCATGTGCATATGGTGATCTTTGTGCACGCTACAATGGTAAGCTCGCAACAAGACTTTATTTTTTTCGAGCTTTTTATGTCATTTAAAGGGACTGTAGATCCAATTTTTATTACACCAATCGATATTTTAGTCCGTCTGTCCGTCTTGTTTTCTTGTGTTTAGCTTACACTTTGCAATTTTGGACACGTTTTGATGAAATCCGGTAGAGTGACGCATTTCGTCCTATGGACGAACGTTATTGAATATGGTTCGAACCACTTCCCATATAACATCTTACCTTCAAACCTTGATGACCTATGAATAAACGTAAGGTATTTAATAGTGGGCCATGATCTGCTATAGCGATTTTATTTGTTTTTGGGCTATTGGAATTATTTTTTTTCTCCGAAATCTTTTATAATTAATTTAATGCCTCACACATGCTAATATAGTAAAGACATACAGTTATGATTTTTACTAAAGGCACATCTACATCTACAAAATAGTAATTAACTTCGCTTTGGTGTCGTTATATGTATCGCCTAGAAAGGCTTAAGATAGATCAACCTTTTATTACACTAAAGGGCTGAAAATCGGAAAGGAAAGGAAAGGAAAAGAAAGGAAAGGAAAGGAAAGGAAAGGAAAGGAAAGGAAAGGAAAGGAAAGGAAAGAAAAGGAAAGGAAAAGAAAGGAAAGGAAAGGAAAAGAAAGGAAAGGAAAGGAAAGGAAAGGAAAGGAAAGGAAAGGAAAGGAAAGGAAAGGAAAGGAAAGGAAAGGAAAGGAAAGGAAAGGAAAGGAAAGGAAAGGGAAGGGAAGGGAAGGAAAGGAAAGGAAAGGAAAGGAAAATAATGGAAAACTTTTGGTATACGAAGCAGTGTAGAGTATCTAATCTTGGGCTTTGTCTGACTATAAAATTGTTTTATTCCGATACTTAGCAATTATAGGTACATCGTCAACGATAGCGTTCTCTTTAGTAAAATTCTCATAACAAATTGATTTATTGCACTTAATAGAACACTTGAAGGAACACAATTCAATGTAAGACGTTATGGTTCACATCGCGATGATTCGGAACATGCATCGGTATGCATCTTTACAGGTTTTCAAAATGATATAAAAATTATAAAATTTAACCAGTCAACGTGCAATCACTCTTATAAACAGCGGTGTGATTGAAGGTCAATTTGATGAGTATTGAAATTTTGTAACCCATGGAATGGAACATGTCTTTACTCCATCCCTCATGCTTTCAATTGCTGGACTTAACTTTGTAAAGTTCAGATGAAATAATCTTCATCTTAAGTATGTGTGTGTGTGTGTGTAATGTAAAAACATATATACCTTATGTATGTATTGTTTTGTGTTTGCAAGTCCAGAACATCTACACTTATGTGTGCGCATATGAAATTTATTTATTTTAGGTTTAACTTCTTTGCGGCGTGTTAAAGTACTTAAGTATCGGCAAATATTTATTTATCAATAACTTTTCAATAAATAACAGACAACACAACATTCAATCCATGTAACTTTAATATCAATAAAGGGAAATAAAGACCACAAGAATAGCAAAAAAAACAAAAATCAACAGCAACAGCAAGAGCAACAACAACAAACACTTTTAAAATCTTCTCTCGTTGTCATGCATGCATGAATTTCGTTTGATAGCCGCCAGTGAAATTGGTTGACTTTTTTTTGTTTTTCTTTTTCTTTTGTTTGCATATTTCTTTAGTAAATTTTTATATTACTCTAGGAGTCTAGACTGACTATAGATTGTCGTTAAAAGAAGGTTGGAAAAAATTACAAAAACCTGAAAAGTAAAACATTTAAAATAGAAACAAACACTAATTGAATGAATGTTCGTTCAACAGATGAATGAATTATTGATGACTTTTTGCACGTTCTTGCCGCCTTTCAGCTTTAACACAAATATTATGCAATGATGGTATTTTTATAAATTGATAAGTTCGGCCGATAAACAGAGCTTCAGTTTGAAGATGAGGGCATGCTTTTATTCACCAGATTTCTTGCGCTATGCCTATAATAATAAAGAGAATGATATCCGCAGAAGAAAGAATGCATGCTTAGAGGTCGCATAGCCAAAGATGGACGGAAGTAGTTCCCAGATGTGATTTCGTCCATAGCTGGATCAATAGTTCCCGGGACTGACATAAATTTCGTCTCTACTTGTTTACGAATTATAGCAGTTCTAGCGAAGCGAATTATTTTCCTTTCAAAATAATGCGAAAAATACATTTTCATGTGTTCATTGCTTTTTAATGGGAAAGAAAAACTTGTCAAAAGCTTACACGCGTCATGAAAATTATTCTCCATCATAAACAACACTTTCTCGGAATTTTAATGAATTAAAACGAAATCGTACCGGCTTTTTTTAATGCTGAAAGCAATAATCGTTTAAGAAAAGATAGTTACACCAGAAAGCATGAAAAAGGACCCCATCCTAAAGAGTCAAATTACGAAATGTGAAGTTTTCACCGATGGCTGGGGGTTGACTTTCTAGAGATATCATGACATCATGAGAAATATCTTCTCTGCCACATATCTTCTAACCACATTTGTTGTACTTATTGGTTATTGGTATGATATGAATTTAAGTTCAAATTGCTTTGAAAATTGCGAGCAAAATGAATTTTATTAAATATGTTCTTTTTTCGTTCCTAAGCAATTACGGATACTTTTTGCACACAATATATATGTTCTTCATGCAACTTCTCTTCCACTTAGTATTGCAAACAATAATAAGACAGCTCTTCTCTAAGCCCATCATCCTTGGTGGAAAGGTGTAGAGCGAAAAAAAAAAAAAATCGCTGATATAATTTCTCAGGTAATTGTTTGTTTTAAAAATTATAATCAAAATATATTTACATTTATTTAAAGAAAAAAAAAAATTGTTTTTTCTTCCTATAAAAAAAATCTTCAATTATTTTACCACAATAATGCTGATCAGCTACGTAAATATTTTTATTTACCCATAAACAAAACAACGAGCGAGTCACGCAGTCTATTTGATTATTTATTCGACGTGTTGCTGGTGTTGTTCTTACGAAAATATTTTTATACACTTTTTTTTTTTTTCGATATTAAGCCATCACTTTTCACAATGTTTTTAAGTTTTTTATCTACACTGATGCATATATATATATATATATATATATGAACGTAATGCAAGTCATATGCAAAATACACTCCAGCACTTTCATCATCATTTGAGAAAAAAAAAGAAAAAATTGAAAAAATCATTTCACTTTGATCATCTTGCAGTTGCATTTTTAATTCTCTAACATTCACGCGTAGAAAGTAAATTGAAATGAATTTTGACTTTTTTTTGCTCGCCCCCTCCCCCCTTTTAATGAATGGTAGAATCATTTTCATATATTTATTCAACATGAAAGGAATATGTTATAGAAAAAGAAATTATGATGATTTTCGTCGATTGGTTGGTTGGTTAAGTAACTGAAAATTGATGTTTACAAAATTTGAATAAATTGTTTGTAATCATCACACTTTACAATCATAATGTTTTTCCGATTTTCATTAAACGTTCGATAATCGAAGTATTATTTGTTTACATTTGTCCGGATAAAGTGTGATCGTTTGAAGTTTATCAAGTGCGCTGGGTGTGTGTGTGCGTGTGTGTGCATCTATCTATTTACATATAATGTAGGAAATAGCGACTTTTGTAATAAAACTATTTACGAGATAAGACGTCTATCACCTTTTCTCAATATAGGACTCTTTAAAGTCCATTAAAGCAACATTGCTTGCCGATGTCGCACTTAAACTAGCTTTTAACCCTAGAAAGTCATTACGACTTTCCATAATGACCTTTTAACCCTGAAAAGTCATTATGACCCAAAAATGAATTGTTGTTAACTCTTATCGGTTGCCAAGCTTATGCATGTTTGCGATGGCTTAGGGATTCATTCACAATTTGGTCCTGTACCGGTTGTGTGGGTGTGGCTCTGTGCTAATTGTGTACATGCTTTTTTTTTCTTTTTTTCTTTTCTTTCTTTTGTTTCTTTTTCCTTTTTGTGTGTTTTATTGTTCGTATACTAAGTTCTAATTACAGTTAATTTAAGATTTACTTTAAGAGTCACTTCAACCCGACTGTCAAGCGTGTTTAGTCGAGTTCCTGTATAGTAAAATAAATAAATAAATAAATAAAGTCTAAATTATACAGTTAGACTTAAGGAACGACTTAGAGCAACTAAGAAAATCATTAATAGTCGGGATAAACCACATCTCCAAAAAAAAAAAAGAAAAATGAATATTTTTTTGTTATTTGTTCACAGAATAGATTAGATTTTGCTTCAAGTCCCTCTAGAGAAGATAAAGTTTTGAATACAAAATGCATAAATTTCTTTACTCGACCTCAAGTATTTGCAATTTTCGACTTCAGACTTCGCTTGATAAAATTGTTTTATTCAAAAGGAAGTTTTTCAAGCCGTTCTCTTTTCCCTTAAAATATTCAGAATCATGCTGGAGAGACTCTATAAGGTACAGGATCAACCCTTGCGATTTGCTACTGCATGGAACACTGTTTACGCACTTCTGGGTCTTGTTGGAAACACAAGTCCCGAAAAACACAAAAAAAATATGGAAAAAGGTAAGAGAACTGTAATCGGTTGTAACCGAATCTTCTTTTATGTTAGAGAAAGGCTAAGGAAATGAAATTTTAATGATCTATAATACTGGACTGAATGGGGCAGATTTTTTCCATTTTGTATAGATACTGTCGGACAGTCCACAACATACAACAAACTTTTCTTGTTGCATTTTACAATTAATGAAATAACAAAAACCCATCTTCTTTTTCAATGCTTTTGAAAACCGAGGTATTCTCGTTTTCCGTTTACATGTCCGAATGTTAGATAAATTCTAGTTGAGATCTACATGCATTTGGATGAAAAACTTTTGTTTAAATGGCAAAAAGAACAGTAAAAGTGTAGTAACAAAAAGCTTGACATCTCCTCATTTAATTAATAATAATAAGATATTAAAAAATTTTTTGAAAATATAAGAAACATTTGAATTTTAGTGAAAAAAGACCACGAACTTTTTTCCTTACCTAATATAATAATTGTAGTGTTATTTATTCTATACAACAAGATTCTACTAAGAAGATATTAAGACTTCATATGTCCCATCAGACTTTGACTATCGAATCGCGCCACGATTATGCACCAAATTACCTTCTGCTTGAGGATAAGTATGTTCGAGTTAAAAAACAATATCAAAAGATGACATCTGCAAGCCTATATGAAGATTTGTCTAATCTACATACATATCTCGTCCAACTAACTAAATGGGAATGTGAAAAGAGTTCTCACCATTTATCATAGTAATGGTGGTGCCACCACCAATGGGTTACAATTTTATTATCATTTTTTATTATACATCGGTATTATTATCTATCTTTATTATCCGTACCTTTCGATTATGAAATACCAAATATCTAAGACTTTTCATTACATTTTTATTAAGTTTCTAATGTCCTCTCAGGTAATATTTTATGCATTTAAAAATAAATTAATTTTTCTTTTTCTCTACAAAAAAAAAAAAAAAAAAAAAAAGAAAGAAAGAAAGGAGTTAAATAAAAAACAATTTATATGTAATTTATTTTAATTATTGGATACTCGGATGTCAATTATTATATAACATGTTTTCTTTCGACTAACTGCAATCAAACAGATGAAAAAAAGAGAAGAAAAACAGAGGGATTTATTTTCATTTTTTTTTTTTTTTTTTTTTTTTTTTACATGTTACAGGTTTACGTGTAACTTTTAAATCATTTGCTTCATAGCTGTTATGTTTAATAATGCTATTAAAGCCGTCGCTGATGACCGTAATAATATTTGTATTGCTGGTGTTTTTTCTTTTTTTTTCGTTTTTCTATTTCTCTTGTTCTTTTCGATAATAATGACCGGAAGTAATTTCTTTCTTTCTCTGCATTTTTTTTTTTTGTTTTAGTTTTAGTTTAAATTAAAAAAAGATGTGAAAAAAAGTTTCAATTATCGTACGAAAAATCATTTCAAACACTTGACTTTTTTTTTAGCTAAAACTATAAAAATCTAATAAACTGCTAACAGTCAGTCAATCAATGCATTTAATGATAAATTAATTAAAGTCATTCTTCAACTATTTCATAGTTTGCATAGTACAGTAAATTTGTATTTATGTATTACGCACTACTAAAAATTCGGGGCAGTGTATGAAAGTTCTTAAGACATTCTTCTTGGGAAATGTACTTCGTTGATATGGAAGAGAGATGAAAACAACCTTTTAAGTAGATCTACAATATTTTTAGGAAAACTTGAATGTTCAGTCCCAAAAATTTGAATCTAAAAGCATATCATAATTATACGAAATATTGAATCCGAACAACATCCGAAACAAATAAATTTTTTTAGTTGTACGGCAAAAATTGAAAATTTAATCCAGTTCAGAGAAAAGCACTGCAATTTTTCGTGTTTCCTTTTTTTGCAGATCGTTTCTTTCTTTCTATGTAACGGATTAAAAAGTTCCTTCCTCTCTCCTCCTTAAGGAGAATGCTCCTTATGGCAATTTCGCTATAGTGAACGTATGTTCTCTCGTACTTATTAGAAAAGTGTAGCGCAAAGGATAAATATAAGAAATTTAATTTTGCCCTTAAGATTTTTCATACTAAACATTAGAGGAACATAAAGGCAGACGTACAGAATGATGTACCACTCAGGAGAATTGTAACCCTTTCAGAAAAAAAAAATAGTTTTTAATATTTTATGAGGAAAATTGATTTACAGTAGCAATGTAGTGGAAAAATTAACCGTAGGGAATTTGGATCACATAGGTATATTTGTTTTGCATCCCACTGTATGTAAGAGTTATCATGCAAGAAAAGTCTGTTTGGTAATTTTTTACGACGGAAATTGAAAAGTAATAGAATTTTTGGGAAGTAAATTAACTTTGAGAAATTCATATTGGATTTTGGGAGCCTCCTTCAAAGGCGGGCTTGGGAATCCTTCAAAAGTGGGCTTTTACACGAAAATAATTTTTGGAAATTTTTAGTGTATTACAAACAAAATGAATGAATGAATAAATGCATTAGGCGAAGTTGTATAGGGCATCTAATAGTCGGCCCTTGAACCGTTTTTTTTTTGTGTCTACCTATACTATTACTCCTAATAGCTATTGTTGTGTGTGCTTAGCTCTTCTTGGTAGAAGAAAAGTTCGTCTAATTCAACAGATCTTTAGAAAAGATTTGCAAAGCGCCGCACCTTCTTTTTCCTTAAATATATGAGTATTTTATTTTATTACGGCTATCGTTGCTATTCACAAAACGTATAGTTTTCTTAAATAAAACAAATTAAGTGCAATTATTTCAATTTTTGATAAGAATACAATAACAAACAAAGAAACTCTCCAAAGCTTTAAAAACTTCAAGGTTTTGAATGCAAAAAAAAAAATAAAAATAAAAATAAAAATAAAAATATTTTTCAGTTCCGTAATATATCATATAAGAGAATATATATGATATAAGAAAAAGAATTTAAAATTCTCGAGAACTAAAAATTCTCACGCCTTAATATCGTTATGAGCATGGATGGAAGATCAAAAGCCATTATTATCAACACGTTTACTTTTCTTTCTTTTCTTTTATTTATTTTGTTTTTTTTCATTTTATATTCTTATAAAGATCAGGTTGAAATGAAAATATTTTAGTGATTTCAATAGATTTTTATTTATATATAATATGTGAAGTTTTTTTTGTTTTGCTTTGTTTTGCTTTGTTTTGTTTTTCATATATATTTAATTTCACATAAATACAAAACATTTGTGTCCATAACTATAACAAAATACTCAAATTACCAAAACCTTGACTGTTGTAGATTTTAATATCGAAAAACTAAGTACCTGCGCTCAAAGATATTCGCATTTCATCAGACATAAAGACATAGATAGACAGACAGACAGACAGACAGACAGACCGAAAAACAAACATCTACTTTAGACGAAGAAGAAGAAGAAGAAGAAGTGCTTACTTATTTGATCGTTGGCTGACTGATGGTTTAAGCTAATGGTGAGTTTAGGGCCGGTACATATGTTTAAACACATGTTTTGCATGGATTTATATTTATACACACACACAAACACACATATATATATATATATATATTTGTTATATGTGTGGATATAACTGGGGCCGCGATATAAATAAGTTATCCTATCTCTTAAATAAAATCTGTGTGAAATTTTTCATTAAATATAGGAAAGAAAAAAAAAGGAAAAAAAAAACTTTTGCGCAACTTGAGTTTAGTTTTGCTTCTGTTTTCATCTCATTCACAATTGCTTTGTCGTCAACTTAAACGTCTGAGAAATGAATTCTTTAGTTTTCTTTTATTTTTTTATTTTTGGTTTTTTTTTTTTTTTTTTTTCTATAGCCCCCCCGAAAAAAGACAGCAAAATCCATCGGGCAAAAAGAATTGTCCAGTTTATCGTTTACAACAAATACACAAACACATACACAAACATATATTAAAATCGTTTTACGAGAACTCTTAAGACATATGTGCATACAGAAGATCATCTTTGAAAAGGAGCTAAAATAACAACAAAAACAATAATATAAGCAGCAGCAGCAGCAGCAGCAGCAGCAGCAGCAGCAACAGCAGCATTAATGTTTGCAGTAGCAATCGCAGCCAGCCACAACATCAACAATAACAGTCGTGGGAACTTTTTTATATGCTATTGTGCTTACAATATGCGCCAAACGCCCCTTTTGTTTAAATACCTTTAGTTTAACTCCTTCTTAATGTTGCGGCTCCTCGCTTTTTTCGGCTTTTGTATACTTACTTCTCCTACTTCCCTTTCACTTCCCGTGTACACACGTACTAGTAGTAGTAGTAGTAGTAGTCTTTCGTTAATGATAATGATTGTGTTTCCATCATCATCGCTTCTCAGTTCACTTTTGCGACCTTTTTTTTAATCCACATTTTATTTGAAGATTTCATTTTAACAAAACTCACTCAGACTCTCACTTCTCCCCATTTGATCGATTGTCTCATCGAGAGTATATTTCATTCAGCTTTAAATAAATCAATTTTTATCCCTCGCTTAACTGGCAGTTTACTCCATATGTATTAGTGTAGATGCTTGTGTCAAACTTGCTGCTCTGCTTATTCCCGTCCCGAATTAATGCGGGCTTTAAAAGCAATCTATAAGTACAGCAACAAATTGCAGACTAACAGGTGGATCGAGTGTGAACAACAAGGTTAAGCTGCGGACTTCGTCTAGCTAGAGCTTTTGAAGATCTTAGCTATCGCTTAGCTGCCAACAATAGCACAAATCGTGCTTCTCAAATTCTATTAATCTGGGCGAACGCATAGCTAAGGGGTAGCACGACTATCAAGAAGACATAATTGGTTTCAAGTATCAATAAAGCAATTACGGTTGGCGGGGGGTGGTTATAGCTACAATGAGTGCGCGCTTGGTGAGAGCATGACACTTATCAATTAGGCCCATCGCACACCTTCCAGGCTGTCTATCACCTTGTCTCTCTCTCCCCGGGGAGCGAAACTATGGGGTTCCTTGGTTTACCCATAGATGTGCCGAAACCTTCACCTCTTCGTACTGCATTATGGCTCTCTTTTCCTATCGTTTTGAGAGTCGCACAGTCAATGGCAAAGAAAGGTTTAAGGCTTACTATCTATAACCTAGCAATAGGTTTTTCTCATTGGAAGCGAAAGGGGTCTAGTCGGAAGGGGCTTTCTTTTCTAAAGAAGCATTTCTTTCCCTATTTGGTTCTCTTAGTGAAGGTCATCTAATGATGATGGCCAGCGATATCAAGTGGGCTGGGGCACAGCTGGCTGTGTGTGTGCTGTGCGACGACAAACTTGGAAGCATTATTTTCCTTGAGAAGGGATAGTTAGGCTTGGCCGTTCGGGACGTATGGATAGTCCAAAGGCTGTGCGTCCGTCCGTTCATCCGTCCGTCCTGTTAGAGCTTTTATTAAAATTGGGATAACCCTTTGGAATCGTACCAAGAAATTTTTGACAACCTCTCTGATATGCATTTAAATGAAAGCATTTCCTAATTTGTTTATAAAATTGTATGCAAATTTAGTTCTAGTTGACTAATTGACTACATCGCCATTAATAAGGAGCTTCGTGATTTTCATATACATTGAGATTTTTTAGATATATTCTAAAATTTTTTTTTCTTTATGCTTTTCGAGCATCCTTCCTTCCACCTTCCTTCATATAAAGTAAGTTGTTTAGAACGACATGCTTAGAAGTGCGCCTGCTATAGAAACTAAGTCGTACTTAAACTACGTATAGATCTTCCATTACTATATACCATATACGACCCTTTTCGATTTCGAAATTACGTAAGCATTGATTTTGATGGTAGTTAAAGTGAATATTTCATTAGTTGAACTTTTTGATGACATTGAGAACGCGATTAATTTTAAATCTTTTCATTGGCTATTAAAGCTACCCACACATCATTGTTATTTAACTACAATTTTTCATTTATTCATGCCGTTAATTGTTCACTTATTTATCATTTCATTAATCTAATTAAATTCAAGAACATTTATTATAGCATAGAAGAGAAGCGTAGCACAAAACAAGCAAACGAAGCATAAAAAAAGAAGCGAAAAAGATGTTAAATTCAAATCCTTAATTAATAATTGTGTTATGTTCAGAAAAACAAATTTTTTTTTTTTTTTTTTTTTTTTTTTTT
>KK502938.1:9977-20508 GCA_000688735.1 Glossina austeni | reverse complement strand
TCTCTCTCTCTCTCTCTCTCTCTCTCTCTCTCTCTCTCTCTCTTTCTCTCTCGGATTTATCACTTCGCAAAGAGAGTTTTACAATTTTAGGTAGTATTGGACCGAAAGTGTACTCAACTTTTCATTTGATAATTAATTTTGAAGCAATTTAAAGATCTGAAGCAGTTTTCATTTTTCTTCATTAAAATCTTTATTTTATTTTTTTAATTGTTTTCACTCTATGTTCGAGATACGATTGTTTTTCCATTTTGCTTAAAACAGCAACGTAAAGTTGACAAGAGCGCCCTGATAAAATGTGCGTTCATTTGTTCGGCAATGATTCTTAAGTCAGATTTTTAATCTTTTAGAAGCACACACAAACGTACTTTGTATGTTGCGAAGATTAAGTTCCAAAATTGCTTTGCTTCCTATCAAGTATATCAAGCCTGAGCGTAGTTAGAAGATAGAAGAAAACTTGATTTTACACTTCTCTCACCTGGCACTCTGAACAATTTCTAATTACGAGGTACAAAAGTAGTCCTTTATATTTATGCTCTACGCTACTTCCGGAACAGCGTAAATTAGGTTTTTTGCATATGCATGTAACACCCAGAGGAGTGCATGTCAGATAAATCCTCCTTTCATTAGGCCGATCAACACAACATCATATTCTACATTAAACCTAAGTTTACTTATCTCTCTATATGATTGTTATGTTGACTATTTTTGACTCAAGAACGAATCTTACTGAAATTTCTAATCCACACAACGGCCCATTTTGAGAAAATCTTTATTTGAACAAAATTTGCATTTTTCAAAATCTGTCGACAAAAATCGCTGAGTAATGTTATTCGGACAGACTAAATTAATGCAAAAAATCTGCATCGGATGAACCAATTTTTTCAAATCCCTTCCCTATCAACATCGATTGATAGGTCAGTTCATCTGCACATTTTATTATTCCATTTCTCTCCCATTTCTTCTTTCTTTCATTTTCTTTTCTTTTGTTGCTTGTGTTCTTTGCTTGCTCGATGCGTAGCTACATTCCAATGGTAGAAAGGTAGAGGCTTTAGACAAGTCTCCGTCTTACCAGAGGGTAGAACATCCGTATACGTGTCTTTCCGGGTGGCACTCGGAGACTAATCATCTTCAGAGCGATACGTGTGCTTCAATTGGACACCGTGGACACCAAGAGCTAAAAAAATTGTAGAGAAATCTGTACAAATATCAACTGCTTCACGCAGCCAAATGGATTGTGTAGTGACTTTCAGCTTTTACTCTTCATGATTCAATCATCAACTTTAATATTCATACCTATTGCGTCGAAGATTACATCGGCAATCTCGGGAAGAGAAGCGTGTATGAAAGGCGACTTATGCTCATGGATATGTGTTTTTTTTTTTATTTATGTGGGAATAAGAAACGCATCTATATATGCGTGAGATTTATAGATTTAGCTTAACATTCATCCAAGAAAATGACCTCAATAACAGACTACTTATAGAAAAAAAAAAAAAAAAAGAAAAAGAAGAAAACCAAGAAACACCACATAACGGCTAAGTACTACTATATAATATAAAAACACACAAGTTAGTAAAATAAACTAACTAAACTAAATTCTAAAATGCTCTCATGCAAGCGAGCATATGTATAAAGAAACCGTAAACTGGTATCTGGCATAAGGAAAAATGCAATAACAAGTTAGTGCGGAAATATATCCTGATTATCATTTAGTACCGCAACAACACGCAGACACCATCATCGTATAAATGTTTTGAACTGAAATATTTTGACACATTAACTGTTTGTAACATGTTGAGAACTTCCGCACCTCTATTACTATGCAGACACACAATACTATACACACACACAACAGCAACCGAACCGACACACGATCTTGCAATGCGTTATTGTAGATGTGTAAGAGTGAAATGTATGCAAAGATATTGATGACCGAAACGAACGAATTTAACGGTGATTAAGTGGAAGAAGTGTTTGAAACACAAAATCTTTCGTTGTATGAAAAGAAAAGAACTCAGTCAATATAAACACGATTTAAGCGCCATAATAAAAGTCACAACATCCTCTTATATTTCCTACTTATTGTTGTTGCTATTATTGATATATATTTTATGCAACCACCAGCTATAGCCATATACTCGTTGATTATACTATAGAAGCGTCGATATGTACATGAAATAGAAAAATCGATATTTACTACTGTGTAAAACTAACTTAATCGTCGAGACCGGTCGAGAGCCGATTGATGTCCAATATATGTGTACATGTGTAGCCCGTGAACGGATGCCGCTAAAAAAAAAAGTGTGCTTTAGTTAGTTAACTGGCCATTCAAATATCGTTAGATATGTAAGCGATTTTTACGAGATTGTGAAAAAGGATAGGAAATAGGCAACCAACAGTCAACAGCCAGTAGACACAATCAAGTCAGAGTTGAGTCCGAATGATTAGTCGTCGTTATGGCGTTTGTTTTTTTTTTTCTTGTTTTCGTTTCTGCTTTCAATTTTTACTTTTTTTTTTTTTTTTTTTTTTTTTAATTTTTTAAATATATTTTTTTTTTTTTTTTTTTTCTCAACTGAACTGATATCAAAACAAAGATAAGAAAATAATATAAAAACAGTTTACTACAAATCCAACAACCTAGCTTAGCAGTTAGCAGCTTAGCAATACAGAAAAACAAGAGAAACAATAGCTAGCTACGAGGTTTACGTTGCTACCAATTATCGTAGTTATCACAGGGCACCTTTTTCATCCATCCAGCTAATCAGGACGTAGTTTTTGGTTATTCCCCTCGAAAAGTAGGCATGAAAGATATCGTGTAAGTTATACATAATGAGTCGATTAAATCGTGTCCATCCTTACCGTCTATGCAATAAGAAAATTTTCTCTAATTTGTAAAAATTTGTATAGAAAATGACAACTTGTCTAATAGCATTTTTTTTTTCCGTTTAGTTGACATCGACAATTATGACAATCACTCCGCCTAAAACTGGAACTGAACTGCAAATTTCAATACAATCCAATCGTTTCGATAACAGATATCCTTCTCAAAGATATGGAAGCCAAAATTGGCACAAATATTTATGAGGACTTAGTATATAGACAGCCTTCCCGGCATCTTGCCGCAAAAAAAAAAAAAAAAAAAAACTGAAGCGAGATTTGTCTTCTTTTTTTTTTTCTATTCGGATTAATTCGTATGCAAGATTCGCTGTAAGATGAATACAGCTTTTCATCTCATCTCCTTTTTTTTTTCTTTTTTTTTTTTTGATTCGTATTAATGCCAACCAACGAGCAGCACAAATAACAATTTGTGAGTTGTGAAACTAGTAGTTGTTCACTCAAACATCCATTGCTTTCGAAAACACTCTTAAGAAAAGTGTTGATCGGCGGCATAAGTTAGCCCCCATGCCCGCCATTGAAAGCAAAGGGTACTCAGTATTACTTTAAAGCATTTGCGCATTCATATAAGTGAATATATGTATATACATATATATATATATATGATCATGTGTATGTTTGTGTGCGTGCGTGCGTGCGTGTGATTCTTCCCTCATTTACAGCCACATAAAAAATTCATCTAATGATGTTGATTTTTTATACGTTTTTCTTCTTTTTTGTTGTTGTTGTTGTTGTTGTTTTCCGCAACTATTTTTTCTACGTTTCATTTTACGCGTTGTTATTGTTGTTGGTTTTATAACCCGTTGTTGACCAAGTTTGTTTGATTTAATGTTTTTTTTCTGTTGCTGTTGCTGTTGCTGTTGTTGCTGCTATTTTTTCGCTATTTATTCCCACTAACTGACCGACCGACCGGATGAGCAGCTGCTTTAGAGGCACTGATATGAATTTGCTGTATGCGGTGGCTTCGTGTTTAAATATCTAGCATCTAGCACGAGAGGAGGATGAAAAAAAAAAAATGACAGGCCTAACTATCAATGCATGCATGTACACCTATACATATATATATATATATATATATATATATATATATACTTAGTTGTGTTTGCGTTCATATTTACTACAATCAAACTCTCTAATGAATAGACAGACAGCAAGTAATGAAACCAGTTTCATTGAGAAAAATATCTGAACGTAACTATGAATTAAAGGCAAATCAACACACGCACGACATACGTATTTATTCTCTTAATAGAAAATATATCATAAAAACAAACCGATTTCTATAAATGAGTGCTAGAAAATAGCAATCGTTTGTCTAGAGTGAAACTTCACGTTTCCATCAGATAGTTGGCATCTGGCATCATCACAATATCAAAAGTAAATTCAATTTATATACAATTTTTTCCCTTCGATAACTCATTCCATTCTTCTTTAAGGCCGGACAATATTATAGTCGAAAATAGATAACTTTCTGCGTCGTAGTCTCTCGCCGACGCAAAGATAAGTAAGAAGACCGGTATATGAATTTTTGTTTTTCGAGTTCGATTTCAAATAAGATCATCATTCGCTTCCAAGTCCTTTCTTCCTCCTATTTATGCATTTACAAAAATTTCTTCTGGCATATTTTAAAGCCCTACAGCAATAAGAACGAAGAAAGAAATTTTTGATTGGTTTCGATTCCAAACAAAAACTCCTATCTTTTTACGGGGCGGCCGTTGAAACTTTTCTTCTTCTTTCTTAGCTTCTTCATTCCCCTCAATAAAAGGAACAAGAAAGATAGGAAGTGTAACTTAAAGCAGAATTAAACGCATCCGAAAAACGAAGATCTTCGGTCATCTTCAAAGTGGACGTCAAAGTTTCGAATTGAGTCTTGCAGCTTCTGCCTGGATTCCAAACTCGAAGCTATTTCGTAATATGAAGCTTGCAACTTCTGCCTTGGTTTCCAAACTCGAAGCTATTTCGGAATATGAAGCTTGCAGCTTCCGCCTTGGTTTCCAAACTCGAAGCTATTTCGTAATATGAAACTTGCAGCTTCTGCCTTGGTTTCCAAACTCGAAGCTATTTCGGAATATGAAACTTGCAGCTTCTGCCTTGGTTTCCAAACTCGAGGCTATTCCGTAATATGAAGCTTGCAGCTTCTGCCTTGGTTTCCAAAGTCGAGGCTATTCCGTAATATGAAGCTTGCAGCTTCCGCCTTGGTTTCCAAGCTCGAAGCTATTTCGTAATATGAAGCTTGCAACTTCTGCCTTTGTTTCCAAAGTCGAGGCTATTTCGGAATATGAAGCTTGCAGCTTCCGCCTTGCTTTCCAAACTCGAAGCTATTTCGTAGTATAAAGCTTGCAGCTTCTGCCTTGGTTTCCAAGCTCGAAGCTATTTCGGAATATGAAGCTTGCAGCTTCTGCCTTGGTTTCCAAGCTCGAAGCTATTTCGTAATATGAAGCTTGCAGCTTCTGCCTTGGTTTCCAAACTCGAAGCTATTTCGTAGTATAAAGCTTGCAGCTTCTGCCTTGGTTTCCAAACTCAAACCTATTTCGTAGTATAAAGCTTGCAGCTTCTAAGTTGGTTTCCAAGCTCGAAGCTATTTCGTAATATGAAGCTTGCAACTTCTGCCTTGGTTTCCAAAGTCGAGGCTATTTCGGAATATGAAGCTTGCAGCTTCTGCCTTGGTTTCCAAACTCGAAGCTATTTCGTAATAAGAAGCTTGCAGCTTCTGCCTTGGTTTCCAAACTCGAACCTATTTCGTAGTATAAAGCTTGCAGCTTCTAAGTTGGTTTCCAAGCTCGAAGCTATTTCGGAATATGAAGCTTGCAGCTTCTGCCTTGATTTCCAAGCTCGAAGCTATTTCGTAATATGAAGACGGCAGCTTCCGCCTTGCTTTCCAAACTCGAATATAATTGATAACCACGAACTTATCTGAATCCTACTTTTGTGTCAATTTTTCTTTTGTATAACACGATTTGATCTTAGCCACATAGTAGTAATACGACGTCCGCCTATTCTCTTAACGTGTAATAACAATGAAAATTGACATACGATTTACATTAAAGGATCTCTTAAGATCCTATCAATTCACATGAGACAAAAAGATACCACAACAGCAAAAAAAAAAAAATAAAAAAAAAATAAAAAAAATGGAATCAAAACTTTCCCTAAACAAGTACCGAGTATTGAGGTCTTTTAGGCGACATTTCCATATTTAGAGGGAACGCTGCTACTTTATATTACACATCTGTTATAAAGCCATTTGAACCACAACCAAATTATTACAACAATCTTTTATGTTATATATATGTAAATGTAAAGGTTATATTCTCTATTCATACACATGTATGCGTGCATATAAATATTATTTCCTATCTGTACTTTGTTGCTTATGAGATTTTTATGAATGAATTTCGAAGTTTTTTTTTTTTAATAAATTGCACCGACAATATTTAGGATTTGTGTAATTGTATATGTATATGTGTATCTGTATGTGCGTGCATATATGCAATTCATTCAAAAACTTTTTCTAACTACTAAACTAAACTATCATTCAAAGGGTGAAATATAATAATTTTATCTTTTCGTTGGTAACATCATTGGAACTTTTACATAAATCTTTCCCTTCGTCCGTTTGCTTTGCTGAAAAAATTGATTTTCAAGCAAGACAAGAAGAAGAAGGAGAAGAAGAAGAAGTTTTCTTCTCCATTTTATACAATAACTATGTATGTATATAGGAAAATCTTTTCTGCTTTAAAAGTGATTTTACGGAATACATGTCGGAATCGATCGATGTTTCAATCGATCCTGCAGTTACTTAGGTAAAGAAACTTATCCGCTATAGATAGCAAATAAACAGGAATATGATTGAATAATAGATCGCTTCTCTAAAGGTCTAAAGCCATTTAAGAACTGCGTAAGTAATTTGTAGAGGCAAAAATATGGAAAAAGCTTCAAATTCTTATACATACATACACAGAGAAGTAATCGATAAGAATGCAAAGTCAAGCAATCGAGGTATAGCTCGGAGCACAATCGTAACTTAAATTGAAGAGGTCAAGCTTGTCCCGAGGCTTGAACGGATATGAATGTCGCTGTGGGTTGCCCCAAACTTTTTAATATAGAAATGAAAAAATTGCTCATCCTACGTTTAGTCCTAGAATTTACTTCTTTGGTCCAAATAAATTATAATCATAAAGCTAACGTAATATCGTCTATGGAATGAATACAATCAGATTTTTCTAATGATCGCCTCGCTGTACATGTAAAAAGTTTTCACTTCCTTTTAGAATTCAATTCGCAATTTCGCGAACTCTAACGCCCTCGTATGCCTTAACCCTTACGATACAAATTAAATCTAAGTGTAAATCGAGTGAAATTTAATAATCGAATGGAAACGACTTTATATGAAACGAACTAAAGTAACTAAAAATCAAATGTAAAGAACTTGATGTGAATCTAAGAGTAAAGTAAAGTTTGCCTTATAGGATGAAGACAACAACTTTTTCATTGATTATTATTATGAATTTTTCACTTCGTCAGGTCGTACTAACCAGATTTTTTTCATTTTTTTTTTTTTTTCTTTTTTTCATCTTAATTATGTTGTTATAAAATGTATAAAAATTTATGCATAATTTCGAAATAAAATGTTATTAGCGAAAAGAAAAAAAGAAAAAAGAAAAACAACAAAAAACTAGCAGCCACCGAAATCTATAATCATGATTCATGAATGAATGAAAGTTGTTTATTAATGAAACTTGATTTGTTGCTTTTTTTTTTTGTTGCAAATTATAGTTTCGAGTTTGATTTTTTTCTTTCCTTTGTTACAAGCATGTGCATGTGTGTGCGTGTTTGCATGTGTACATATACATACGTATATATATATATATATATATACATAAAATGGGTTTGATTTTATAATCAGTAGCGGTTAGAAAAATAATAATTAATTATTGCTTCCGATAGCCAACGTTTGATTAATACGTTAGAAACGAAAAAAATGAAAAAAAGCTGTGGGAAAGGAAGCGAATAGATTTCAAAAATCTATAAAAATAACTATCGAATAAATTTATTGTTAATTAAAAGTGAATAATGATCATAAATATCTAAATAAATAGTTCCGAAATAGAAATACGACCTCAAGTGTCTAAAAACACTTCGAATTTACTGCTTCAACCTAAACACGACTTTCATGGTTACATGCAATCTACAAAGAGGGTCATACTGTTAAGTAAAGTCTGGCAATTGGAAAAAGTTCTTAAAATTTCATTTATTATATGAAAATCCGATTTTTCCAAATCTAACCAACACACTAATCGTAAAACTTGCTATTTCAAGCTTATGTGAGAATCTTTTATTGATCTCAAGGTTAGTTAGGCACACTTTCTGAGATTTGAATTCTATTTACTGCAATTTTTTTCAGACAAATAAAGCATTGTAGAGAAGTTGCTTGTAACTGTGCTCCGATCCAAACCTTTTCAATAAGATTCGTCCTTTCAATCAAAGCCTGTCAGCCCATCGCGAATTTCTTCAACATATATCTAAACCCCGCCACCTGGGTTGAACATGAAAAGACGGATGGACTAAAGTTCATTCAAATAAACTGCAGACTTATTTTAAGTCCTTCCGGGTACACATTCGCATAAACTGATGGTTCTGTGCGGTAAGCGGTTCAGGCGTTGATTTGAATTTTTTTTTTTTTTGTAACAAACTACGCGAAAATCAACCATAGAATCTGAAAATTTTCTTTATCTTAGTCTTAAATCTTAAGATACTTTACAAAATCCTATTCTGAAGTCGCAATTGAAAAGTCAATGGGTTCAGACGAAAACAGAATCAGCCTACAACATTTTAAGCCCGGAAACAATATGTTTATAAGGGAGACGTGTTTAAAATTTCAAGTACCTATAATACGCCTATAAAACTATGTTCGGAAGATCAAACCTTTGGTCCATTTAATAGTTTGCTGTATCCATAGACATCTTTTTATATATCAATTTTCAAATATTTAAATCTATAACAATAAGAAAAACGAAAACGCTATAGTGGGACACGGCCCACCATTAAATGCACTACACCATCCTACAGTTATTCATATAGCGACTTTTCAAAATAAGATGTTACGTAGGAACTGGGCAAAGATGTGGTTCGGTCCGAGCCATTTTTAATAGCGTCCGTGCTTGGGCGAAAAATGCCGGAGTGCCAAATTTCATTAAAATATCTCAAAAATTCCCAACTGTTGGTTGAACACAAGAAGGCAAGCCATACAGACGGACAGAGAAGCTTAGATTAATTCAGAAAGTGATTGTAAAGCGATCAGTATGATAGAACTCAGTCAGTATGTATGATTGAACTGGACTAGCGTCCATCTCAAGTGCTTCTGGGTGTTGCATACACCCACACAAAGTTTGTACCAAACCAAAAATTTCATAAAGATGACGAAGGAGAAAACACAACAAGAGAAACGTAAAACAAGGGATAAATCCCATAAAAGCTAAAATTGTTAACATAAAAATTAGATCACATTGCTAACCACCATCATAGACCAAGCTTTAAGCGCAATCCCAGCAACCTGAGAAGATCGGAGAGGAACAAAAAAAAATACATAAATAAATAAAATAAAAAACTGACAAAGCAAAACTTGCATAAATAGCATGGGGGGCAGTTTTACATCATAACCAAAGAAGACAATTGTCACCAGTCAGGCGCGATTATGGTCCTTGACTTTATACTAAGAACTTACAAGTGCCGCATATCCAGATAACAAAACAATTATAAATCGAATAGAAATAGAGTCTCGAAGTAGCGAAGCGAAGTGTCATGGGTTCATCATCGACTTAGTATGCGGTACTTTTTCTCCAGCTTTTTAATGAACACGCCAGGCGATAAATAGCAACAATACATTTTTTTGTTTTCATACACATTCATACACGCCTGACTCGCCCTTTTGATTGATTTACTTGTGCATTTTTAATTCTCATTCAATTCGTTTCGTTTATTTTACGATGCCACTTAACTATCCAACATAACTTAGTGGAGACGCGATCGAAAAGATTTATTCGATAATAAAAAAAAACTCATTTTAGTTTATCAACAGCTATAAACTCACTGCACGTTACAGCGAGTCCAATGATCGACAGCTATCGAGTTTACACGATAACGACAATAGCTATAAATCGGCTCCAGATTAATGACTTATAGCACCAATAATTTCCTTTATTTCGTGAAGGTAACCGAAAAGAAAGCAAATTTACGGACCCTGCTAAAGTGAACTGAAAGAAAATTAGACATCATCGAAGCATCGACCATGAGTTCACACATCTGAAACTGTTTTAGAAGCAGTAGCAATAATAGTAGCAGTAGTAGTAGTCGTAGTAGTAGTAATTGTAGTAGTAGTAGTAGTAGGAGTAGTAGGAGTAGTAGTAGTAGTAGTAGTAGTAGTAGTAGTAATTGTAGTAGTAGTAGTAGTAGGAGTAGTAGTAGTAGTAGTAGTAGTAGTAAAGGTAGTGGTAGTAGTAGTAGTTGTAGTAGTAGTAGTAGTAATTGTAGTAGTAGTAGTAGTAGGAGTAGTAGGAGTAGTAGTAGTAGTAGTAGTAGTAGTAGTAGTAATTGTAGTAGTAGTAGTAGGAGGAGTAGTAGTAGTAGTAGTAGTAGT
>KK502937.1:134079-151420 GCA_000688735.1 Glossina austeni | reverse complement strand
ATGCTTAAATCGATTTAGAATTTGATGTTGATCAAGGATATGTATATGCTTTGTGAGATCTCTTCTGGCCGTCGCAAATATTTTTATAAAATTAATTTACATAAAAAGTTAATTAAAAGATAAAGTTTTAACGTTTCTACGGCGCTGTAAATTTCCACAAGAAGTGCGTAAAGGCTTTTGCTATATGCAGAACATGTTGCACTTATTGAAAATCTACATAATTGGAAGAACTCTACGAAAGATTAAAGGGTATAAACAGTTCTCGGCTTTATCTATGGTAAGAAACAAGGCATTAATCCTTCTTTTCTAGTTCGTCAACAGTAACTTCTACAGCACACATTCATTAAATATAAAAATTGTTGTGCTATCTTTCTTATACCAAAAAATGGTTCCGATACGTTTATAATCTTTCATCAGAAATTTTCAAGTTGTAAGTTTGGCATTCATTAAAAGTTTTCTCTTGATGCTGTTTCGTTTTCGTCTTCTTAACCAGAATTGGTGTCAAGTGATTGTTGTGGATTGTGCGCATGACTCAATAATGTTTGTTTTCGAAGAGTTTGAGCTTGAAATTATTTTAAATTCTCCAACAAATTTATTCACTTAAGCCGTTTTAGTTTTACTTTCTAATGTTTGAAATGCTGAAAAATGTTTTTTTCTTCACGCTTAACTTTTCAAACAAACAAATAGAACAAATTGGGGGACTCTTACTAATCAAAGTCGAAAGTTAAGCAATTCTTAAAGATATACCAAAAAAAACTTCGATTTTGGGTTTAAAAAGAGAAAATGATTTTCAATTTAACTTTACTCGGATCACAAGGTGAGTTTGAGTCATATTCGATTTACATTTTGTTCGAAATTTGTTTCGGACTTTTACTATATTCTTTTTATTATAAATAGTTTGGTCAGAGAAATAAATTTAAAGATTAAAAAGTCTTAAAACACTATCATCTGAGGATATCGGCTTATTGAATACTCTATCGGGCTTGAGATTTAAACCTTACGAGGCAAAAAGTTGGTGCGTCATTGCCATAAATGAAAGTAAGCTAACTCATCCATCCTTGTCCGAAAGTCGCAATAAAGTAATCGCAAGAAAATTCGTTGAAACAAAATTTTGAAGTCAACGGAATCAACATAAATCGCTCTCAAAGTAAGAAACCTTCCAATGGAACTTCACATGACACCTGATAGCAAATGCTGTTGTCACTGAGTGTAATAAGTTAATTATTCCCGCTAGTCTAATAAGTGACTGAGTGACACATCATGATACGACTCGTTATGAAAGCACATGATACGATTAAGTTTAATGGATACGCATTACCTCGAAGCTGGTTAATGTAAATTTGTCCCCAACGCTTGAACTTTAAAATTATTTGGAGTGCACTGTACCGAGAACCCATATAATAATTTCGGTTTTCAAAACGAAATTTTCCGTAAGATTAGGAATTTTTATTCCAACAAATACATCAATAAATTTTATATTACGTCGAGTCGTAAGTAACTTCCATTTTCCTATCAGACATTTATTTTGTTTTCATTGAATAATAAAATTATATTAATTTAACAGTTGATTGTGAGGTAAATTTAACCTTTTTGCTACACCTCTTGCTGATCCTTGTTGGCCTTGGATTTTGCTCTAATATTGCCTTTAAAAGGTCGTTAAAGACGAAAGGAAGCCCGTACAATTTTTGTAATCTTTTAGTCGACTTTACCTCTCATGGAGGATATCCATCCTAATATACTTTAAACTATTGTATGATAAGAAGAAAAAGCATTATTAGCAATTTTTTTAAAAATCATACGCTTACGAAACCATTAGTCTGCTGCACTAAAGTAAAATAAGTAATAATAAGCTTTCTTTTTGTCACCTTATTTGCCTCTAATATTTCTGTGCGCTTCCGTCGACATCCACAAAGCAAACAAATTTGCGACAAAAACGTAATTGTTGTTGCAAACAAATTTAACCAATACATATGCAAATATTTTATTCAATAAATCAATGTTTTTCCGTTCAATTGGCCGCAAAATATGAGGTATAGTCAAACAATAGTTTATGCCATTTAACGAGGACATAATAAAAAAAAAAAAAAATAAATAAAAAAAAGACGAAAGGAAAGGCAAACCCAGACAATGTCGAAACATGACATAAACGCGAACCAACAAAACGATTTGTATAAAAAATTTGCATGCACTGTAGAACTTGCATTAACAAGAATCGATACAACGAATAGTGCACGGAAAAGTTATGTAAGCCGGTTTTCAATTTTATCGATCAAAAAAAAAAAAAAAAAGCGACAATATTGCAAGTAAATAAATGATTTATTCGATTTACAAAAAAAATCCATTAAATTAAAGTAAGTAACTCAATTGACCTTAATAGCCACGATGCCACGATGTGAATGTTATGCCGTATTATTATCAAATTTTATTAAACAAAAGTTCCATTAACTTATAATGATTTAATGGAAAACATTTTTAAAAAACCAAGATGAAGAAGAAGAAAATTTGAAACGGAAGTTAAACTTTTGCAAGATTAAACGAGTCATGCGATTATATTCCTCTGATGAGTTGGTAATCCTACTAACGAGAGTGGCACGATCAGACAGACAACAAAGTCAAAACTTGACTTCACAGGACTGCTTTCTTAAAGAAATATTGCTAAATGAAACTTCTTTCTAAAGTCAAGTAGAGCTAAGATAAATACACCGGCCGAACACATCGAAAATTGCAAGATTCTCTTTCTTTTTTTTGAAAGCCTGGTTCGATGTAAAGCAGAGATAAATGCGAATACCGTTGCCCTTAATTCTTGTGTCTTGTGTTTATACCAGCGAATCAAAAAGTAAGGCTGATCCCCAGTAGATTTACTATTCCATTTCTAACTTCTCGACATATGACCCATGATCTCTGGTTAATCTTATGGTCAACTATGGGTACAATATTGAATTCAATTACCCCTATTCGCCTGATGTCTTTCACGAGAAATTTCATCGACGCAAGAATTACCATTGAAATGTTGAATGAAACTTTGCCTATATATTGCTAGATGGCACGCATAACCTAAATTTGAAAATTGCGAGTAACGATTTGTTTTATAAATTTGTACAAATATTTCCCAGAACTATCCAAAGCTTCACGCTAAAAATAGTCAATTGATATGCCAACGACATTGTAATAAATAATATATTGAATGTTTTTATAAATTGACTTAATGTGTTTTTGTTTTCTACAATTTTATTTAGTTATTTATTTATACATAAATTGACTTAGTAAAATAAAGCCGAACGAAGTGGAGTCTCAAAAATAAACCATTTTTTTTTTCTTTTGCCTGCCCAGTCACTTAGGGGATATCTTCTATACGTGTCGGCACCAGGGTATTCAGGAAAAATTATAGGCAGGGAGAGAGATGTATGTGCAAGAAAGAGAGAGAGAGAGAGAGAAAGGGAGAGAGAGAGAGAGAGAAAGGGAGAGAGAGAGAGAGAGGAAGGGAGAGAGAGAGAGAGAGAGAGAGAGAGAAAGGGGGAGAGAGAGAGAGAGAGAGAAGTATTTGTGTGCGCCTTCGACTTGAAAGTGCAAACATCTGCAAAGGTGAGGAAGGTGAAGAATAGTCGCACATTATTCCAAACGCGGACGGTGCGTTTAAAGAATGATGTGTCACGGTGTGCGATATGTGGGCGCCACCAGAATTAGTTGGTGAAAAGGCTGAGTGAGCCTTGCAGTACTTGCAAAGGACTTGATGGATGGACAAATCTCAGTTATCTGCTTCCAAACACCTGTCCTGCATGTACCTGTACAAAAGCGCACAACTCACACGCACTCCTCGGCCATTAGCATCTAAACTCTTCACTATACACGGACCAGGCACGATTTAGAGTCTTCCGCCGCCCAACATTAAGATTTAATTTTTATAAATTATAAAAACTTTGAAAAAAAACGAGCAGAATCCGTACATAAAAAAAAGAACAAAATGGCGTAGGATAGGGGCACTCCCGATGCCGATACAGATCCGGGCTAGAAGTGAACCACGCAACAAATGCAAACATGCAAAAAGCTTGACTCGCTCGATTACGGCGAACATATTTAGTTCAATTTATAAATTATGCGAAGCTTTAAAGATTAAAAGTTCATTTAGATATGACTTAGAAAAGGAGAGTTGATTCAATTGCATCTAAAGAAATCGATGTTGAGATAGTATATAGATCTTGCCAAAAGACCTTGAACGGATTGAAAGTCATTCTCTCGAATACAATGCCTTTTATATAACATTTTCCAATCAAGATTTCCCTGATCCATCCATCGAATTGTATGAATGAATATCATCGTCAAAAGCAATGAATAAACTTTCTGATGCTCAATGAAATTCTGAATTGAAACAATTCTGTTTTGCAATCTCTTTTCCGGTTGATAACGTACGTGATTCTCAAAGGTTTTCAAACTTTAGATATCCTTTAAAGTTATTAAACATTTAATAACTTAATAAAGCGCATATCACACAAATAAAAAAAATATAAAAAACACGAGAGAGATTTCGACGAGCCCGCATTATTAAATTGTTAAAATCATTTCAATTGCATTCCGTTTATATCCGTTAAACATGTGAATGCTTTTGTTCATAATAATAAGGATGAAATCAAATGAAAAGACAGCAACAATGGTGCGAATAAACATTTTTGTGTTGTTTGTATTGTTTGAAAAATTAATTAAGTGATAATTCAATGAAAAACGCAAAAGCGTATACCGAAATATCTCTGTGCACAGACGGAAACTGCCACTAGAAATACCCATAGGTTATGCACAATTTTTATAAAAAAATATTAAAAAAAAAAAAAAAAAAAAAAGAGAAAAAAAAAGAAAATTTATAAACTGTTTATATAAAAGCGGAAAGAAAAAATAAAATTGATTTATAAAGAGTTTGCAAAAAATAATTATGGACTTTTAATTGCAAACTTATTGGTTAATCTAATATTTTTTTTCTAATAATTGCGGAGAACGAAAAGAGAGAAAAAAACACCGAAGTGAAAGCAGGCCAGCTTCTGCACTATGCACGTCTTTGCTAATTTGCGGTTTATCGCTACATAACAAAAGATAAATGAAATAAAAATTTCAAAGATTTTAATAAATTTATGCAAGTGCAAGTTTTTTGATACTTAAAGGACGCCAATAGTGTACATGCCCTATATAGTAAATAGTAACGATTTTCTTTTTTCTTGTAATTTTTTCTAACGTCAAGTATGAGTTTTTTTTTTTATATATATATTTTAATTCTGTATTTTTGTGTAGTTTTTTTCGTTCAATGATCAATTACATTGGCAGAGATGCGAGCCAAGTGTGAAGCTAGCCCACCTTTGATAAAGACGAAAATATGGGCGCCGCACAGTGGGCTAACTTCACGAAAGTATAAAAACATCAATTTATTATTGGTTTCAACTATTCTGTGATTCTTTCTACCCTCTGATATATTGTAAGCAGGGTAAAAAATCGGTTCTGTTATCTAAATTTGATAAAGCGAACCGAGGTAGTTCTCATGACTGCCTTTATATACTGCTAGTATTATATCGAGAGAGAGCTGTAATATTTTTTTACCTACTACCGAACTAAGAGGATATCTTCATGTTCTCAAAACGTTGACAACACCCAAAAGGACCGTTCAGGAACCCTAAAAAATATATATCATATTCTTATCGTATAGCAAAATGGGAATCGATTAAGGCATGTCCGTATGCTGGTCTGCCAATTTTTATAATGTCTATGTTGAACATTTTCTCTTAATATCGGGTTAAAATGTTAACAATTCTTGCACGCAGGTTCGGGGTCTCCTATTGCAAATCATGGATCGAAGGAGACCATAGGTAGGATAGCGTACAGAATGGCCCGAGTCTTATGATGTACCTGTTTGATAATTAGGTTTCATCCGCCCGTTTATTGCTATAAGGGTAAAGCAGGCGTATTTCTTTTAGATGTAACCGCCTGTGAAGCGTCCGTGTGACCAAAATTTAACCCCCCTCTCCGATCTTCCGCAATAACTAGCTCAACAACGGCCCGTGAATCTGTCTCTACAACCTCCAATCCCATTTAAGTGGCGCTTGAAATTATTCCTAGAAATAATACGATTCGTAGTTGTATATTCAGACAGACAGAGAGGATTCTTACAGACGTCAAAGCTGTTACCATAGGTAGAGTAGGGTACGAAGGTGACCATAGGTAGAGTAGGGTACAGAACGGCCCGGGTCTAATGATGTGCCTGTTCGGTATTGAGGTTTCATCCATCCGTTTATTTCTATAAAGGTAAAGCAGCCGTCTGTGAAGTATCCGTGCGACTAAAATTTAACCCCCCTCTCCTATCTTCCGAAGTAACTAGCTCAACAATGGCCCGTGCATCTGTCTCTACAATCTCCAATCCCGTTTAAGTGGCGCTTGAAATTATTCCTAGAAATAATACGGTTCATAGTTGTATATTCAGACGGGCAGAGAGGATTCTTCCAGAGGTCGAAGCTGTTACACAAAATCGGCTTGTGCCATTGCAAATCATGGGCTGAAGGTGACCATATGTAGAGTAGTGTACAGAACGGCCCGGGTCTAATGATGTGCCTGTTCGGTAATTGGGTTTCATCCGTCCGTTTATTTCTATAAGGGTAAGGCACGTGTATTTCTTTTAGATGTATTCGCATCTGCGGAGTGTCTGTGAGACAAAAATTTACCCTGCATCACATTAGCTAATTCTGTACAAAATTCTGCATTATTTCTGCCTAATTCTTTATCCGAATTCTATAGAGTACGCGACAAAATTTCGACTGTTGATGTAGAAAACAGATCTCAAATGCTGAATAAGAAAGAAGGTTTCTCTAAGAACCTCATAAATAATAATATATAACACAATAGAACGTTGCGAAGTTCTCGTGCGTGAAGTGTATTGAAATGTCCAAGCAATTTAAAAAGAGTTTCCTGCTGTTTTATATTTTGTTAATTTTTTGTCAAAAGAAAAATAAGCTAAAAACAGAAATTTTCCTTTTATGAAAAAGTGTATAATAAAATAGAAGCGAAATGAAATGAATTTAAAATCTACTTGACAATAAAATGCAAACGGAAATAAAACGGATAAAATACTTTAACTAGCAATGGGGACAATAAAGATGATAACATGTATGAAATCGTTTCAGCAAGTCTTCAGTACAACATAAATTTAGACTTATATTGTCAGTGCTACAGTGTTGTAGTCGTGTACTTTTCTTGTACACGAGTTGTATGGGATGCGATTGTATTTATTTAAAGTTGATTTTTCTCTCGCTATATGTATAGCATTACATACAACAACAAGTAATAAAAATAATCAAATTTAAAATGATTCCTGTGGTTAACAGTTTTTTGTTCCGAAGCAACAATAACAATAGCAACGAACAAACCAAACAATAATAACCGCGAATAATCAAACAATACAAAAGGACTCATTATCACAAAAACGCAAATGACAAACAACATCATTGTCATCATCATTACCAGAACTAATACCAATAGCAATGGCAGGAAATAGAGTACACAAGCTATCCACATGAAAGGCACAGCAGGCGATGTCACATAATCTTTTTTAACGTTCTTTCAATTGTTTAAAACGAAAATATTATGCATTTATACGCTATCAAAAAGCACTGCTGTGACCACCACAAGTGAAACGATGCTAACGGTGCAAGTACCGTGTGTCGCACGAATTAAATAAGCTTTGTCTTTATGAAGTTCTTAAAGGTTAAAATGAAAAATAGATCAGCAATGTCTAATTAAATATAGGAAACATTTAAAGGTTTGAAAAATTTGGTTTTTGTACCCTACAACACGTGTAATACGACTTGCATTAGTTTTATGCGAATGTGTGTTAATATAATCTCCCCTTTTATTTTACTAATCGTTTCAAAAACACTTTCTGTGTCGATTTAGACATTTCTGTCACTCTGTCTGTTTGTCTCCCTAATGTTCACCCTAAAAGTCCTAATTTTTTTTCTTTCTTAATTGATGTCTTAATTCAAGAAAGTACACAGAAGAGATAACTTGGGAGGGAACTTAACTTGACCACGTTTGAATCACTTGAGTCTATCCTTCTAAATCCCATTCCATAAAAGCTTTCCCACTGATCGTAAGGTTTTTAGCGCAAAAAGATTTAATTTTTACGACTTAACTTAAGAATTTCATGAAGAAAATTTGGAGAAGAAGAAGAGAAATATGATACACATATTTCGTACAAGAAATTTGAAGAAGAAGAAGAGAGAT
This sequence comes from Glossina austeni, assembly GCA_000688735.1. Classification (NCBI taxonomy): domain Eukaryota; kingdom Metazoa; phylum Arthropoda; class Insecta; order Diptera; family Glossinidae; genus Glossina; species Glossina austeni. Next base: position 143,170 of record KK502937.1, on the reverse strand, counting down.
ATGATACACATATTTTGTACAAGAAATTTAATGTTTGCTTATAATAATAATGGGTGTAAATAGGCATATATAAAGCCTTCAAGAAGAAAATTAATTATGCTAAGCTTAAATCATATCAACTCAGGGTTTGCTCCCTGTGAAAAGTATACGCGTTATGCGTTAGAAACAATAATTGTTCGAATTTTAAATGTGAAAAATTTTGTTAAGCGAAATGGTGCAGCGTATTTGTGACCGGCCTTGCACGCCTCAAATATTTTTCGTTCTCCAACAAAACAAAACGAAAGATATTTATAAATAAATAAGTTTTTTTTCCTTGGGTCAAGTTTTGCGGCATAGCTTTGTAGATAACAGTATTCGCAAGCTGCAGTGAATAGAGTCCAATGCTAAGTCGGGAAAGGCATAATACGGACCGATTGGGCATACATCCACTAAGCTGTTGCCATTCTTTATCTTTCTATCCTTTCTTCGCTTTTTTCTGACCCGCACTGTGTTACGCGTAACCTCCCTTGAGGGATTAATACAAAAAGCAAATAAATGTAGAAAAAAAAAACTTTTTTTCCTATCGCACAAGTTCAAAATCACAAGAGGGAAATGTGATTATATTGACTACTGGTACTACTCCTCCTACTACTACTACTACTACTACTACTCCTACTACTACTACTCCTACTACTACTACTACTCCTACTACTACTACTCCTACTACTACTACTACTACTACTACTACTACTACTAGTACTACTACTACTCGTACTACTCCTACTACTACTACCACTACTACTACTACTCCTACTACCCATACTACTCCTACTACTACTACTCCTACTACTACTACTACTACTACTACTACTACTACACCTACTAATACTACTCCTACTACTCCTAATACTACTCTTACTACTACTACTCCTACTACTCCTACTACTACTCCTACTACTACTAATCCTACTACTTCTACTACTACTACTACTACTACTACTACTACTACTCCTACTACTTCTACTACTACTACTACTACTACTACTACTACTACTCCTACTACTTCTACTACTACTACTCCTACTACTACTACTCCTACTACTTCTACTACTACTACTCCTACTACTACTACTACTACTACTATTACTAATACTACTCCTACTACTACTACTCCTACTACTACTACTCCTACTACTACTACTACTCCTACTACTACTACTCCTACTACTACTACTACTCCTACTACTACTACTCCTACTACTACTACGTATATATAAAGTTCTTTTAAATTCGCTATCAAACTAATGCTCAAGGGGCTATTGAGGTAATTAACAAAATACAGTTTGTGACTTTGTGATTAATGAATTTTAAAAATTCGACCCAAGATCCAGAAAAACACTTGATGTTCACCTGAATCGTTCGATACTTTTGCTTTATTGCGCAGCTGAAACAAAACCCCTCAAAGCGTATCTTCAATTGCATTTTCGTCAAATTTGGAAACATATTTTAGAAATTTTTCTTTTTGTCTAACTTTTTTCTCTATAAATACTTTCTCCTAACTTTCGCTCAAACAAAAAGTGCAATTTGTTAGAAAATTGCGAAAGATTTTATTTAACAATTTAAACTATGTTTTATTATAGTTTAGATTGCGCAAAATACTAACTTGATGAAGTTTAGGTAAAACAAAACATATTCATATACACGTTCGCAAAACCTATTAACGTAGAAAACTTTCTCCATAAATTTATTCTCTAGTTTACTTCACTCGGTAAATTTCTTATGCAATTTTTCAATAAAAATTCAAATTTTTAATTTTCACAAAAAGAAATAAAAAATTTACATAACAATTTATTCACTAAAGTCTATAGTTTGTCTTGTTGCGAGGTTTAAATATTTCTAAAATTTTATTTGATGCAAGGTTTTCCTCCAACCTGTTCAAAAAAATAATACTGGTAGTGCAAGAGCAATAATGTGAGGACATGTTTGAAATGAAATAAAATAAACAGCCCAGCGTTTATAATGCCTCCAAGCACTGTAGATTTGTTCCCTTCTGTAAGATCCTTATGAAGAAAATGTAGACACGCGCTTGCTGTATGCACTTGTCTGCTTATCCGCTTGCAGACTTAAGGCCCCTCTTAATTCTTAATATTGTCGGCAATTTATTGATGCTTATATAACTTCGTAGCCATTAAGACCTATTATATAATAGCTCTGATAGGTGCAATAACCAAATACAATAATACAAAATGTTCTTAAACTATCTAAAGGGGAAGAAAAAAAACTTGGAGGTAGAGAGAACAAAAGAAGTAAAAAATAAAAGAGAAACAGAAACGAAGAAGTTAACTAGATTAGTATAAAAGAAAATAACCCATACCACAATGGCACCTCCATCCCAATATTAAGCAACTAACTACCGTTAGGTAATGTTGCTGCCTATGTCCTTCCTATCTGTCTATAGAAAACTACAAACTGCATTGAATTTTAGAGCAACTCGAAAGCACCACTTAAGGAGGATTGGAGGCGTATGAGACAGATGTACGTTACTTGGCTGAGCTAGCTAGTTCGTTAGATGTGGGAGAAATTCTATATTTAAGGCTCACTGCCTCTCTTCAGATTGTTACAAATAAAAGAATAGCATGTACTTACCCTTTAACGAAAACGCGGACGAACGTAACCTAACCTAAAAAAAAAAAACATATTACAATACTATTACCAATAATTATTTAAAAAACATTTATCAAAGCCATAGATAACTATGTCACAGAAATCGATTTAAATACTAGCCTCTCACGATTAGCATGCAAATTTTGGATTACTACGAGAGTTGATTGGGAGGAGAGTTGGTTGGAGAGCCTCAAAGTTTTTCACAACAATAGCCGGTAAGTAATACGATCTTTGCAGACGTAGTTAGACTGTGCTAGCATTTTAATTTGCCAGAAAACGCTTATGACCTACTCATCATAGAATCGTTTGGGAGCATTTTTCCCATTATTGTATACATGGAAGCATACTGAAATTAAAATAATAGCCTTTGATGGATATGAGCAACTGCTTATCATTGTATTCTTTGTGTTTGTATAATTTTCAGCAAGCGATAGTAGATAAATAAACACATTTATTTTAAGCTCATGGTCATATTTCACTCACTTTACTTAAAAAAGCCGAAGGGATTTAATAACGACACATTTTTTCCACACAAGAACATTCATTTTCTTGTTTTAAACATAATTTTACATATGAAGGATACAGAAAGGGAAACGAAAAAAAAAATTATTACAAGAAATAGCTGCAAGTATACGTTTCTAATGTTCATTGTTCATTGTCCAGTATATATGTGTATATATATGTGTATATATGGAGTTGATTAAAACGTCCGGAATGCATGTGAAAAATGACAAAACAATAGAAAACACGAAAAGCCAAACAAATCTTCTTTTTTCTCTCGATGTCATTAATTTTGTTTCTCTTTCTTTTTTGTTGTTTTTCATCCATTGTTATACAACGTTTCGTTGCCTCTAAACGAGAAAATATATTTTTAACATGGATTCGTAATTTTTATTTCTCCCACCTTTACATAATTCTACTTTACTAGTTTGTTAACGGTCAATAAATTTTTATTTCCCTTATGATGACACCATCTTATCTGCTGCTTACTATTAAAATTTAATGGATTAATTGTTTTCGATATTAAAAACCATTTTTAATCGATTAAGGTAAGCTCTTTAATACTCATTTTCCGTCAGTCATAGTTACAAGGAAGCGAAAACTTTTTAATTGAGAAGCAATTTTCCCTTCTGGAAACATTGATACCCCGGATGAGAAGATTGTCTCGAGGAAACTTACTACTTAACTTGAAAAATATTTAAACCAAATTTCTTTGTCACACATTAGAGAGTATTAATAGTGTGAAGTAAAGTGTGCCGGCTATCTTTAGACCAAGTTCCACAAATAAGAGTTTCCTACTTCAGCAATTGTTTGAACGACGACAATACGACCGAGAAATATGCTCGAACCGTTTTAGGATCCTATTCTGGCGAAGAACATACAAAGTCTCTACTGAATATTTGAACACATCGTGTAAATACAACGAAAGATTAATTTTGACCTATACCTCGGTGATGGGAAATAGAAATTGTTACACCTGGTTTATCTGGAGAACATGGGTTTGATGTGGATTTTTGTTTTTAGAAAAAACCAAGAAAAACATGTTTGCGTTGAATTGATTATCACGCACTTAGCTTCTCATACAGCTTTCAGGCAAATGTAAGTCTTTTCGTAGATCATTATTATACCGATCAAATTTCTATCTCAGAAATAGCAAAATAAGAGAAATTAAATTTTATTCAGGTCATTACAATCTTTTCAACGTTTGGTTCTTTGAAGAGACCTGTGAAGACGTCCCATTCTTAAACTTGACCTTGAATATCAGCCTCTCACCTCAACATACGTAAAAAACGTCTATATAAGACGTACGCACAAAACATACGCACAAAACGTCCAAAACCTAAAAAACATTCATACAAAACGTTTATATATAGCAAAGGGGGAGTATGTGACTAAAATGGCGTTTATCGGGGAAAATGTTTTCCATGATGTGTAGCTAATAATGTGTTATATATATATATACATATATACAAAATATATGTATATAGTGCATATATATATGTATATATATACATATATATTGTAGTATGTCCACTTGAAAAATATTAAGGGAAAAGTAAAAATAAACAAAAAGAAAAACAAAAACGTTAACAAACAAAAAATATAAACAATTACAAGTGGCGCACTCATCAAAATGCTAAAAGTACAATTCATGATAAGCTGTGCGTAAGCACAAACCAAAAACTATCAAATTACAGTAAGTGCTCTAATTTTACTGTTTGCATTAAAATTTCATATTAATATTAAATATTAAATAATGTAAAATTAGTTAATTAGATCATCAGAAAAAGTATATCATGTCAAGTAAAGATTCATTCGATGTACAAAAATCAGTAGCGTATCGTTTACTACTCGTTTACTATCATTATTAGGGATTGTTTCTTGTCGAATATTTTATGGCAATTAAAGAAACAATTTATCTTGACAGGAATATACCAGGATTTTAGTACTAACAAACATTCGCTCACTCACTCCCACGACAGTTGGACACATCCTCGAGTAATCCTCGAGTCTCGAATCGTTAAATTAAATGCTGGCCAAAGGTGCCACTCAAGACCCTTACAAGACTGAATACACGTCCCTTTACATACATATTATATAATAAAACATGATACATATATATATTTAAGGTGTTTGCAAAAGTTTTGATCAACGATTTCTGCCGGTAAATATGATGAAAAAATGGGCGCACACCAGTGCACATAACGGTTGAATTTGATGGGATTGATCTTCCTTTACATAAAATAACATTTTTCCATTTACTATTATTGGGCCAGTCAGTGTACGCCAGCGCTAGTCTTGTAGCTCTCAAAAATTCTTTACCTTCCAAATTTATTACTTCTGTTGTTTATTTGAAGACATCTGTTGTTGGAGACCACCAAACACTTCCAGAGGCTTATAGCAATGAATGTGACAGCTCCTTCTTCACCCCATTATCCGTTTTGGGTTCAAGGGTTTAAAAGTGGCGACACGAATTAACTGAAAATGCCATTTTTTGGCCAGAGTTGTCCGCGATACGAGGTTACAGCTCGAATGGGAAGTTCTGCCACACCCAGCGTACTCACCGGACATTTCGTCTTCTGATTACCACTTGTTCCGGATCGGTGCAGCATGACTTGGCCGGCACGTGCTTTAGCAAAGTTGAAGAATTACAAAAATGGGCGAGTCGATCGGTGTCAGACCAATACAAGTTCTTTCGAAACAGTCCTGCTGCCAAAAATATTGTAAAATGCTGTGGAAAATAATGGAAACTCTTTTGAATAATACATATTGTGCCAATTTTTCGATACCTTTTTCAAGTGATCAAAATTCTTGCAAACACCTAATATACACCAATTAGACTAACCTCCACTTTTGTTAAAGTGCTGATAAAGAGATTTCTGTTTGCATCGAACCTTTCTACTGAGCACAATGAGTCATGCCTGGTTATTTGAAACTCTAAACGAAGAAGAATTATTCAAAAATTTTTTGAGCGTAAAATTTTTCTATTCTAAAATTTTGCAATTCTAACATATACACAAATCACTTAATAAATCTGTTTATTCGTGATATTATTCGTGAAGTGTGGTCTATTTATGTGTTCTTGGCTGTGCTTGAGCATTGGAAGGAGTCTTTGTGCTGTCGTATTACACTCTGGAATATATGTACAAGTATGATATAGAGTTCTCAGTAAATTGGCAAACGCTACGTGTAATGCCGATGATATTCCGTGAGGATATCTTTGCTAGCGCTGCTATTTTGTTGAAGGATTAATTAACTTATAATGATTTCATGCAACTCTTTTCTAAAAACGGAATGATTTAGTAAGTAGAATATTTTTTTATTTTTTTAATGATAAATTAGAAGCGAACGCAACTAAAATTGTTTTAAATTTAAATTCAATAAATATTTTTTTAATAAACTTTTTGCTCTGGCTGTTTATGCTGTACACCACTTGTGGTGTAGGGTATATTAAGTTACTGTGGGCGTATGTAACACGCAGAGGGACTTAAGGTAGACACACCTTTTATTATACCGCTCGTTTCAGAATCATAATCTGAATTGATCTAAGCCTGTCTGTCCGTCTGTCTGCCTGATGTAAGTTTGTGCTCAATCTACAAGTCGCAATTTTTGTGATATTTCGATGAAATTTGTTGCAGTGACGTGTTTTAACCCAAGAACGAATTCTATTGAAAATGGTTCGAATCCGTCCACGTTTTCGACGGCCCCCTATATAACACCCTATTGTGAAAAGTCGTTATATGGAAAACGATTGCAATTTTCAAAATTTCTCGGCAAAAACGGCTAAGTATGAGTTATTCGGCATTCTCGGCCTATATTTGGGATCCTACCCTAATAAGGATTTTCACGAATATTGATCCTTTATAGAGCAGGAAAGTCTGAAGGTTTAATATGTGGTGATGAAAATTGACCCATAATAGTAACTTCATCTACGCCTATTTTTGGATCCTGCCCTATGTAAGGATTAAACTTATACTACATTAGGTTGCATTTTGAACCCGTTTCCATGTAAATACGCACTTGAAAAACATGCCTTTATATAGAAACAGGTTACAACAGTGTTAGGGTATGCAATGGTCGTCCTTTCACGTCGTTAATGTTCTTACTTGTTTAAAAAGGATTAGTGAGTGCGGAATGATAATTGAACCGGCACCAACATTGCATTGCATTGCATTGCATATAAGTACACATGCTTGGGTATGTGTTGTTATTATTTCATGCAGCTTATGCTTATGCCCGTAAGCGTGTAATAATAATAATAATAATAATAACATTTTCAACAAATCCAATTAATTTTAGTTAGTTCAGTTTATTTAGTACAACATATTTAAATAATTACACCAATTATTAATCTATTTTTGTTGCTGCTGCATTTTCTTTCTTTCTTTTTTTTTTTTTGTTTTGTTGTTTTTTTGCGCATATTATTCATTTAGTTATTCCTTTAGTAATAATAAAAATAAATATTAATAATAACGAGGATAAAAAGAACACTCTTGTGGTTAATGCGAATAAGTGCTACTGTGTTTATAATGTGTGCAGTTTTTGTTTGAAATAAATTCTGTCTTTAAAAGAAAATTTTAATTTTTTAAAGACTATTGAAATTTTTAAAGATACGCCTCTTAACATATATGTTTCTTTCCGATGATCGTAACATTGCTGTCAAATTAGAATCGAAATATTGACCGTTTCTTCAATACGTGTAGAATATATTTTGATATTGAAAAAATGTTGCCTCAGTAAATAGATTGCCTTAAAATTTATTTGGTTCAGTCGGTTTTTAATAACGTAGCCTTGCATTGACTGCCAACTGAATTGAGTTTGCTCAATACAATCTGAAGATTCTTTTAGTTGATTGGAGCAAAAGTCGTACATGTATCCCAAACGATCTTTTCCACGCGGGAACTGCATACGGAAGCCATTAGATACAATGCATGATGCGTTAAGCGTGGAATTTTCGTGCTATACGAAATGCTAACGTACATCTTCTTCTTCTTCTTCATTTTCTTCTTCTTCCTTTTCTTCTTCTTCCTTTTCTTCTTCTTCCTTTTCTTCTTCTTCATCTGTTTCTTCCTATTGTTAATTTTTCTTCCTCTTCCTCGTCTTCTTCTTTTTCTTTTTCTCCCTTTTCTTCTTCTTCCTTTTCTTCTTCTTCCTTTTCTTCTTCTTCCTTTTCTTCTTCTTCATCTTTTTCTTCCTACTCTTCATTTTTTTTCTTCGTCTTCTTCTTTTTCTTTCTTTTCTTTTCCTTTTTATTTTCTTTCTCCTTCTTCGTCTTCTTCTTCATCGTTTTCTTCTTCTTCTTCATCTTTTTCTTCTTCATCTTTTTCTTCTTCATCTTTTTCTTCTTCTTCTTCGTCTTCTTTTTCATCTTTTTCTTCTTCGTCTTCTTCTTCATCGTTTCCTTCTTCTTCATCATCTTTTTCTTCTTCATCTTTTTCTTCTTCGACTTCTTCTTCATCGTTTTCTTCTTCTTCTTCATCTTTTTCTTCTTCGACTTCTTCTTCATCGTTTTCTTCTTCTTCTTCATCTTTTTCTTCTTCGTTTTCTTCTTTTTCCTTGTTTTCGTTTGCTTTCCTTTATTCTTCTTCTTCTGTTTCTTCTTCACCTTTTAATATATCCTCATTTGCGGAGTGTAGAAAATACAAGCATAAAACCTCAAAAAACTGAAAAATATAAAATTTAGTTGCCCATAACTTTGTGTGTGGGCATGACCGATTGGTTCTATTTTTGGAGTAGAGTATTTCGTAAAACAAATGTGGAAATTTTTAGTTATCTAACTTTAATAATTTTCGAGCAACGAGCAAAAATCAACAATTTTTCTCAAAAAAAAGGAGAGTTGCGTTTCATTTACGCTCCACAGCGGGCTTCTTCTCTCATCAATTTGGCCCATTTTAAATACCAACTTGCGCGCAAAAATTTCTAATGTTTCTAACAAATTTTTAAACCG
>KK502937.1:95737-117572 GCA_000688735.1 Glossina austeni | reverse complement strand
CTCTCTCTCTCTCCCTTTCTCTGTCTCTCTTTCTCTGTCTCTCTTTCTCTCTCTCTCTCTCTTCCTTTCTCTGTCTCTCTTTCTCTCTCTCTCTCTCTCTCTCTCTCTCTCTCTCCCTTTCTCTCTCTCTTTCTCTCTCTTTCTTTCTCTCTCTCTTTCTCTCTCTCTCCCTATCTACTCACTTTCAATGCTTTCTATGTTCATTTCTTCACACTCTCACCGAAGTCCGAAAGTATATTCGACATGTTCACGCCATTGCAACCCTATATATCTTCCAATCTTTCTATATTTCTAATCGGCGAAGTGTTGGCCATCTGTTTAATCAGTACTGAATCAATGTCGTTTTGTCTCTTAGAAATCACTTTAAGAGAAAATCGGTACAAAATGTTCACTTTAAAGTCTTCTAAAAAAAAAAACAGAAAGATAAGATAAACTTCTTGAATTAATGACACCCTATCACCCTATCACCCTATACACATTTTTAATCGATTGGATGTTTTAACCGTATAACCCTATCACTTATTCGTTACGTACTCAAAAATGTTGTTAATCAGAATTCGTCTGAAACATAATTTTCTATTTTTTATATTAATATTCCACCTATGTTGATATATATACGTACGTACATATAAAAGTCGTCAAGTCAGCTCAGCACATGTTGACACTCATTATATATGTTCACACACAAATATAAGTAGAAATTCAAGTTGACACACATAAAACACACGCATCTGAACATGAGAAGAGTTTAACATGCTGACGAAACAGACAAAGGATGTCAGAGACATGTTGGACTTGTGAATTGTAACCGAAAAGTAAAGCGGATTACAAGCAGTCTTAAAGTAAGAACTTTCATTTGTCTTCAGTAATGTTACTTCATCACTTGATTCCTTGTAGCTGGCCACTGCTCAAGCATACATATAAGCGTGAATGTGTGTGTGTGTGTGTGTGTGTGTGCGTATGTGTATTTATCTGTACGTTATGTCATATCTTTTGTCACGTTATTACATTATAATAAATGGCTTTTGTGCATTTGCGCTGAAATCCGCTATGAACCATATGAACCTTTTCTAGAGATTGACCCTTCACTTGAACAAAGAAGAATTACATTTGCGCATTTATGAGCATGATCTCTTATCATCATCATCATTATCATCATCATCATAATATGATGCATTAGAATTTTATTTCCAAACCATAATTCCTTCCTAATGTCAAAGAACCTAAAGCCACTTTATTGTTTTGTTATTTCTTCACATTGCAGGTCACAAATAATTTAATATATTATTTGCGGTTAAGAGAAAGCATTACCACATTGCAGTCAATTTACTGGAAGCCAAAGACCACTATTAACAGTCTGTAGAAAAAGTGAAAGGAAAATTTTGAATATTTAACAAATTATGTGAAATGTACGGTGAGAATGCTGTGAGTGAACGAAGGACCCAGGGGTGCTTTGCTCAATCCCGGTCTGGAAATTTCTCGCTCTGGTCAGCCACTCACTGAAAGAGTCGATGAAATTTTGCAACTGGTGGAGTAAGGCCGGCACGCTAGCTGTCAGGAAATAGCGAATGTAGTAAACGTTAACCGCGTGATAGTGTGGAATCATTTGAAAAGAGTGGGCCACAGAAAGACGCTCATAAAGAGACCAAACTACCGCGGAGACTTTTTATATCATCCATTATAATAAGGCATTTAAGCATTTGTCAACATAAACCCATCGAACCGTTAGTTGATTTGTGTACGCACCGTGAAGTTATTCCCGATTGCAAGTATCAGCCAAATTTTCGACATCTACGGGAAATGTTGATTTTCTGCTTTAATGTGAAGAAATCTAAGGGTGAGGCTTATCGAATGCCCTCAAGTGTTTTTGGCGTGGTCGCAATTAGTGAAAGAATGTCCCGTGAACGGTTTCAACTCTGCAAAAACGTTAGTTTTGATATCGAAGACTTTGGAAGAAAGCAAATTTTCAAAGACGCAAAATTCGAGGCATTACTTCTTGAAGACCCGCGGTAAAGGCAAGAGGAATTCACAACACCTTTACGAATGAATGGCTCATAATGGCTAAAAATCATGGAAAAGATTCAGAAACAACGCAAAATGAGATGCCCTCGCATACCTCGCATGCGGGCTTCACTCTACCTTTTGTTAAGGTCAAACCTGACTCTGCGCCTCATTCAAGGTCCTGAACAAGTAACGACAATCAGAAACGACTAAATGATATCTACCTTAGAGCCTGGAATCCCAGGAGTAGCAATCGTCTCTTCATACGCTAGGCTTACATTCCTCTCAGAAAAATATATGTTAAAATATTAATTTTGTCGCTTCCGTTTGGAGAGAATAATAAAAGTTTTTATCGTCTTGAGTACCATACAAGCTTTTCAACCCATTTAAATATTTTTTATTTTTTTTTATTCATTACACGAGAAGATTATTCTTTCCATTTCTTATTAAAAATTACGACATCAATGTCGTCGTGGTATTTACATTCAGATGTAAGATGCAAGAGTATGTTTGTGTACAAAGAATTCCCATAAAACGTAACTGTGACAGAAAATCTCATCTCTTCATTTTTTCCCTTTTTTTTCAAATTCATTTTAACTAAAATTAATTTTTAATCTGAATTGTTTGCATCGTTGTGACGTTAGGGCTTTTGTTACAATAACTAACGCGTAACCACGGCGATATTAACCGCTTTTTAATATTCACAGTCCACCATACATTCAAAACTGAAGTAAGACGGAGATGGTTAAGGTATATAAGCGAAAAAAAACATTTTCATAATTTTAATAATTTATGCCATAATCTACATGCTACTTTTATGTAACGGTACTGTCTATATCCTTTCTGTCTGTTGATAGAAAACTATTAACTGCATTAAATTGTAGGGCAACACGAAAGCACCACTTAAGGAGGATTGAAGGCGTATGATTCCGATGCACGTGCCTTTGTCGAGCTAGCTAGTTCGTGAGATGTGGGCGGGCCTCACTGACACTCCTCAGTCTGTTACAACTACAAGAACACCACATACTTACCCTTTGACGAGCTCACGGTCGGGCGTAATTTAACTCACCAAACGGACATCCCTAGCGCCCATGCGCCTTTCTATACCCTATACTGCCTATGGTGCCTTTCGGTCCATGATGTCTGCAGACTACTTACGGAGCGCGAAAAACGGGGCATTATCAGAATTGTAACAAATGGACCCGAAAATATTGCTGTTGATATTGCTAAAGAATTGGAAAAATATGAACACGAATACGTCCACATTAATTTAATATATTCTGCCCCCCCATGGCACGTAGGGTATAAAAACATTTAGATCGCTTATACATAATAGAGTTTGTTGTCAGTTTATCTTCAATTTTCAAATGAATTTTTGCCTTTGCTGAGCTAGCTAGTTCGTGAGATGTGGGAGGGGCTCGCTGACACAGTTCAGACTGTTACAAGTAGAAGAACAGCACATACTTACCCATTGACAAGCACAAGGGCAGATGTAACCTAACGCACCCAAGGGACATCTCTTGTTGTCAGGCACCATTCGTTACCCTCCCTACCTATAGTCTCCTTCGGTCCATGTTTTCTCCAGACTACTTACAGAGCGCGAAAAACAAGGCATTATCTGAATTGTAACAAATGGACTCATAAATATTGCTGTTGATATTGCTGAAGAGCTAGAAAAATATGAATACGAATACGTACTAATTTAATATATCCTGTCCCCCCAGGCCACGTAGGGTATAAAAACATTTNTCAATTACGATTAAAAATCATTTTGCTTTATCGACAACAATTACGATTTTAAGACTGCGCGAATAACTATTAAATGAACAGCCTTACCTACATCGATTGTCTTATTAACGTTTGTACGTTTGTATGTTTGCATAACATCAACGTTTGCTTAGCAAAGCATTGAATATTTTTTTACCACTTACTTCGAAGAATACCTTTTAACACTACCGAAATATACACGACTCCATACGATTGTCTCCATTTTCTTTTTTTTTTTTTCATAGTTTTCACTTTACTTACTTGTAAAACGAATAAACAGAGTAATTAATAAAACGTTCTTGCCTTTTTCCGATATAAATCCGACATCAATTTTTATTTTCTATTTTACCACTCCTATAACTAAATTTTAAGAACTTGATATTATTAATAAATATTTCCTTAACACCGCCCGCAATTATTTCACACACCTTTCACACCTCCTCTGCAAATAAGAACTGATTAGTAATAATCTTCTAACACCTACTTCTGCCTAAATCGTTCATATGCAATTTACAGAATTCTAATAAATTTTTGGCGAGAAGAGAACGAATTCACCGATATCGCAGTACTATTGCACCTTAATGGTAACTTCATAGAAGCGGGCAGAGAGGAAAGAGATAATTAGGAATTAAGATTTCTTTTTTCTCTTTGATTTGAATGTTATTGAAGAAGATAATAAAAAGATAAGTCACAAATGCTTGCGTGCACAATTTATTAAAGTAAACACTTGTTTGAATTTTGATCCGGTAGTATGTTTATATTAAATGCCGGCCGGCATCCTTGCTAACGAAAATAATTACAATTAAAAAATTATTATTGAAAACCTTCCCTTGCCTTAACGCGATCTTAAATTTNACGTAGGGTATAAAAACATTTAGATCGTATATACAGAATAGAGTTTGTTGTCAGTTTGTCTTCAATTTTGAAATGTACATACATTTTTTTTTTTTATAGCATTAAATTTTATATTGTTTTAGGTTTTATTTCTATTTTTTGATTTTTTCATATTGCTAAATAAAAAAAAAACAAAAATAAATTTTTTATAAAAAATCAATTAAAAGTAATGGAAGGCATCGACGAAGAAAGAGTGAGTTCCATTCGAAGTAAGACTTCAAATAATGCTGACCAACTATTAATGCTACGTTATGTTTAGGTTAATTTAAATCTAAATGAAATTTGGAAGGCTTGCCGCAAAATCCAAGATGCTATATTTCGTTATGGTTTTGATATATGTGCCGAATTTTGTCCACATGATCCCAAAGGAAAGGGTTTAATATCGGGTAAAATGCTCTCTGCTCGTTCCTCGTAACTGACATAATTGACGATATGATTTTTTACAGAATCTCTTTTCAGCGCTATTTTGGGTAAATACAAACGAATTATTGGTTTATCCGATTTCGAGCTAAGAGAAGTTACAGATTATTTTCGTCTAAGAGATGGTCGTGTAGTGTATAAACAATTTTGTAAAGTAGTGTGTAGTGAAAGTAAGTTTTCATTCATCTCGCTCTGACTCCCTCCCTCTCTTTACTCCCATATTATAAATTTATAACGCTATATATCTGTATCGGCTAGATCATGATAAATCGCAAAAGAAAGATTTAGCTACTGGCTTGGAATGGAATGATCCGATGCATGTTAATGTTATCCCAAGACCCGAAGATCGACGACAATTATGTTTAGTTTTAATTAAAATTGCTTTGGTCAGTCACTTACCTTTAAAGCCCTACTTTCAAGATTACGAACTGGTACGATGATCTATGTGCTATATGCTATCCTCTCCAGCATGTCTTATCAAATATATTTAATGCGATAGGTTTCGAACAACGTAGGCACCGTAACTGTTTCGCATTTCTCCAGAGTTTTGCATTTCTTAAAAATTCCCGTTTCGGATAATGATTTCCTATTGCTATTGAAACGCTATTTGAAAGACTCATATATGGTCAATTATGTCGCTTTCATTACGCATATTGAAAGCATTATCGAATATCTGAAACAAAGAAATCTTACCGATAATGCTCAGGTTAGTTTAACATATTCTTCATATTTCTTCCATATGAAAAATGATTTTTTTTCTTCCTCTTCGTCTTCGTCTTCGTCTTCGTCTTCGTCTTCGTCTTCCCCATCTTTGCTTTACTTAAGCAAATCGTAAAAGATTTTCCTGGTTGTATAGTCGATTTGGAATTACCGGAATTGCCACCCGTAGAGGGTACGAATATGGCTCAACGAATTTTCAAAGATTACTGCGATCATCCTAAAGAAAATCGAACTGATTGCGATGTCGTGGTTTGCATTCAACATCAAGTACACAAAAATCGCATACGTATCAGGGAATTTCTTGAGGGATTCGATCTTTTGCATACCGGCACCGTGACAATAAATCAATTTGAACGTGCTCTACATAACATGGGTCTGGGTAAATTTATTAGTCATCGTGATTTTCAATTATTATGTTACCGTTACCGAGATCCCATTGATACGAATCGTATCATGTGGCGTATTTTCGAAGACGAAGTTGATCGCGGTAAGTTTAGGTGAAACAATACCAAGAATCATTAAATGATTTCCTATTTTTCTTTTATACAGTTTTCACAGTAAAGAGATTGGAAAAAACCCCCTTAATGCAGGTAGAGTCACCGCCAAAGAATATAAAGGAGATGCCCCGCGTAGGCTCATTGGATTGGCAAGAAGTTGGTGAAAAAACGCGCGATCTTTGCGAGGAAGCGTTAAGAAAAATTCAAATACGTATACGCAACCGAAGACTTCACTTACATCCATTCTTCAAGAATTACGATAAGTAAAGACTCGGCCCGAACCCATCATGGATATCAAAGAAACACTGTTTTTTTTCTAATTTTTATTTCTTTTCGTTTCAGGCTTAATTCCGGGCATCTGCGCTGCCGACAAGCTAATCAAATTTTCACTACCAATGGTATCTTGTTATCAAACGATGAGTTGAACGCTTTGATCGATCGGTATGGCAACGAATTAGGTTTCAATTATACTCGGTTCCTGGAGGACGCCGACCCGGCCGAATACGCCATACCGAAACTGATGCCACCGGCCAGTATGCAGACAGCGTGTCTTTCATTTAAAAATAATGCCGCCGACACCGAAAACGAAGAGTACGTTATACAACTACTCACGAAGGCGAAACGACAGGCCACGGTCAAGAATATACCGGTAATAGACTTTTTGCAAGACTTTGATCGTCATCGTGAAGGAGAAATCCTGGAAGTCGATTTCCGTCGTGGCGTTGACACTGCTGACATTAAGATGACTCCTAACGAAATGGACACTATATGCAAAATGTAAAATGAAGAGAGTCCTCAAGGTTTTACACGCATTATGTTATGGCCTTTTTTTTCCATTTTTCTTTTCTAGATTCCGTTCGCCGAAACGCGCCTGCTGTGTACTGTATCGTGACTTTTGCAAAGCTCTTGATGAAATATTTGTACAAATCGAAACGGTTACCGGTGACAGTGAGATTATCGCTGTGCCTCTTGTACATTTAGCTAACTTGGATTGCGTGGAATGCTTTATGAACTTTGAGGAACGTACCATATGCTCGCAAGCACTTATGAAGTTGGCACGTAAACCGGATGAGATCTCCAATCTAAGTTCGGTCTTTAAAGATTTCGATCGTGAAAATTGCGGTACTATACGTAAAAATCAATTAATACGCGGCCTAACGGTACGTGACATGCATTACATGATCAGTAGCCGTGAATTTGAAGCTGTTTTCAAATGCTTCGGTGTACAACGTGGTCTCGACTTAGAATTCAATTACCGCGAATTCCTGAACATTTTAAGCATTATATACCAGAACGGCCAAACTAAACGAAATTATTAACGTGTTCTTGTCTTTTGCATTTGTAAAATAAAAATTATTATGAAAAATAAATGTTGGTTGGGATTTTTTGGATGGAGAGAAACTTGGTCAATACATCATTCAACGTCGGGTCTAAAAAATGACGCAAAAATATCTTGGAAGACGATCGCTTTAATGGCGAGAAAATGGCAGATCGTCGACTGGCAGGCGCATTTAATTTGACCGCGGATTATATTGGTGAAGGAGATTTGCCAGGAAGTAGTACGAAGTGCGAACAAAATTTTAGTTGTTCTCAACTAACTATCTATCCAAACGATACTTTTACATTACGAAAGACACGATTAATTGACATAACTGGGCGGACATAAACGAAGCGGAAAGTCATGTGAAAATATTAATAATTCCCGGGTAGGCTTCCTCGTTCGGATTTCTTAAGCTGATCTGATCTTTGGTTAAGCTGATCTAGGGGTTCGGATTTAATTTTGTTAAGCTGATCTGATCTTTGGTTAAGATGATCTAGGGTCTCACCTGTACAAACTACTGATTCACCCTAGACGTAAGCCATTCAACGATGCCAGACGTTTCTCCTTTTTATACTCATCACCAAAGAATGGATGGTATAATCATTCGTCAAAACATTTACAATGCACAAAGTACATAATATTCTTGATTAGCATCAAATTCTGAGCTGATTTAAGCAAGTCCGTCTGTCCGTCTATGTAATGTCTGTTCTAAACATTCTCTTGAACGCAAAAATAAGGCAAAAATAGCAGCAACATTAAAAGTTCTTGCTATTGAAAATGGATCAAATCGGTCGACAGACACTTCCACAGTACCATGTAAACTGAGAACACCTGTGTTTTTCAAAAGGAATAACAAATTGATTTTTCACTCATTACTCAAGCTGCAGCAGATAGATGTACAAAAATTCCATGTGGTTTGTTGTAGAACCTGCACAAAAATGGATAAAATTGACCACGCCCATCAAATACAGTATTATAGTGTACTAAAATTTAATTTTTTTCTCAACACCTTTATAAGGTGCAAAAACAAGTTTCAAAAACAAGCCGTCAAGTATATAAATTTTTGACCAGTCCCAAATTTTAAGTGCTTATAGACATGTCCGTTTGTCAGTCTGTCCGCCTGCGCAACCGTATACTAATTGTGGTAAATATTCTCTCGCCCGCAAAAAAAGAAGACATCGCCTACAAATTTGCAAAAGAATTTGCACGTGACTTCAACCAAGGACACGCCTACAACGACCACATGTTTATGACATAAGAACTTTTATTTTGAAAATAGAAAAAAAATCAGCCGCTTATAATGCTCAGTATTATAGAGCAAGCAAGTTTTGTTCTTTTACTTGTTTAGTCTTCTTTAGCACAATCGTGATAGGTATAAAAGATTCCCTTACGACCGAATATGATTTTCTTACCAAAATACCTCGATGCACCAAATTCCATCAGGTGCGACCTATGAGTTGAACACAAGAATACGACGCCAATAAATGCACGGATAGAGAAGCTCAGAGTTACCTTCTGAATCGATGGTAGTAACAGAACGTCGGTCTAACTAACTCACGTCCTCGTGGGTTTTCCATACATTTGTGTACTTCCACATTGCCGCTACTCGTTCAATTTAATATATGTCCATATATTTTATACCCAAA
Organism: Glossina austeni; assembly: GCA_000688735.1. Taxonomy (NCBI): domain Eukaryota; kingdom Metazoa; phylum Arthropoda; class Insecta; order Diptera; family Glossinidae; genus Glossina; species Glossina austeni. The sequence goes on along the minus strand of KK502937.1, from coordinate 108,306 downwards.
ACTTTATAAAAGATATAAGAAATCTCTACGCTGCAACTATAGATCGACGTGCCCAGTGGCGTATTCGAAATCTTATTTACAAAGAACGTAGCAGTTTTTTTCTTTTCAAATATAGATTTATCTCCTTTTGGAAGATAAGGCGAACAAATAACAGAACTGGAAACATATTCCAGTTCCTCTGAAAAGATTCCTAAGCAAAATCCCAATAGATAATTCTTTCAAATAAAAAACACTTTTAGGTATATTTTTACTTCAACTTTATTATGCAAAAATTTAAAAAAAAGAAAAAAAAGGAAGCAAAATAAACAAAAGTCAAAAATAATACGTAAAAATAACACATTCGTTTTATGCCGAATGTCCGTATCCACCACTTTGCACACGAAAGCTTTCATCACAATATTTCATGAACACGATTTCTGCTTGCTTTCCAAACTGAGGGTACGAAAATTTTGCAAAAGTCTAAATGGAACAAACTGACCAAAAAAACAAAAAAAAAAAAAACCTGAACGTGACTTATAAAAACAGGAAGCCTTCCCATTATATTACGCTTTACCTAATCATTTATATTATAAAGATGGCGGCCGGTAGTTGAATGGATATAATATTTGACTACTAAGAGAAAGCCAAGGCGACAAGCTACACGTAAGTTAACGAAAGATTTGCGGGCCGAATTACTTTTACAAGTAGCTATCACTTCCACGCCAGGTCTTCAGCCAGTCTATATTTCGGCTCCACCTGTGCCGGTATCAACATGGATTCCAAACAGTGTTGTATGAACAACTACATCGCATGGAATAGTGATAATAAAATTGAGCACGGCCTTCGAATGCATCTTAGCGTGTACTGAAAACGGCGCACGTGGTAAGGAAAATTTTAAGCAATAATTTCACTGTTAAATCACACTAGTATAGATGCTGATGAATCGGGTCGTTTTGGATATAAAAGCTTCTCCCACTCACATAAGTCTTTTATGATTTATTAATATGTTTGGCATCGCTTCGGCAAAATAGACATATTTTCGAGAAATCTACATCGGTAATGCTAACAGAGGAGAAAGACTGCATCTGGTTAATTCTAGGTATATAGCCACCTGGCATCTGATAAAATAATAAGCAAAGCAACAAATCTTATCATGTCATGGCTACATTTACTGTCGCGTACAAAATCCAATCCAGAAAAGAACAATAATACTGTAAAATGTTCCCACCCACAATTTGTCAGAACCTTTTGGAACTGAAAGCGCAACTGATTTCATTAATAAGTCCCTGTTGCCCACATGGGCATGGATTAATCTTATTAGTATCGTTCGGATTCACTTCGGATTTGCCTCACTTCCCACTTTTTGCCCGGTATCTTTCGAACATTATCCAGACACTTGCAAGCAACAAATAGAAGAGCAAAAAAAGCTCGCTTCCATGCTGCCGTATAGTCAAGGCAAAAATCACAACTACGGGTACTAGAGTACGTAGTAGGCACACACACACACACAGTATAAGCCTTACTAGAGTTCAAAAATTTCATTATATATGCGAGTGAAAATTGGATTAATGAATAGTGTGGATTGTGTAAAAAAAAAAAAATGATTTTTTAAAATTGTTCACACCTACACACCTGCTAAGAACTAAGCAAACATTTCAATTCACAAAAATAGAACTTTTTTTGTAGACTAAGTGATGGATGGATGGATATACACCCTAAAAAAATTAATTTATTACTACTTTTTGAAAAAGAACACCCACCTTATCGTTGAAACTGTTGAATCTGCAAAATATAAGCCTTGATGTGTTTTTGTTTTTACACTTTTTGTCACTTACCTCCACTTGGGTAGGGGGGGGTGGGAATAGGGGAACACATCAGAGCCGTTCGCAAGGCGTCTCCTTCGCCCCTAAGATATATATATATAAGATAACATATATATCTATCCAAGATGTCTTTTTTTTACATCTCAAGAACTGCTAACATACGGCAGTCGTGTGTGCCAAATTAGAAAAGTAGCGGCCAACAACTTGTAACAAAAATTTTAAGGTCAATTATTTAAAAATAATAGACGAAACACATCAAAGTAGTAAAAATGTTAAGCAAAACAAGAAATTGTTTCGATATTGACGTAAAAAATAAAAATAAAAAAAACCAAACAATAAAAAGAGAAAAAAAAAAAAAAAGATAAAAATAAAATAAGAAATTCATAACTCCCTAGCCATGATAGCTGTTAGCTGCTAAACTTTTATATAAATTCTTGGGAAATCCTTTCACACTGATCATGGACATGAGTAGTAGAGTTATTACATTTATAGCTTATTCTTCTTCTTCTTCTTCTTCTTGTTATTATGATAAATGAAATTTTTTCTAAATTAATAGTGTCCTAATAACACAACTTACTTGCTTGCTTAGTTTTTCTGCTATCCATTACAAAAAAAAAAAAAAAAAAAAAAAAAAAAAAAAATATATATATATGTAAAGAAAGAAAGAACTAAACAACACAATTCTAAACATAATTTTTCCTTTTGTTACATTATTATGTAGGTATTTTTATATTTTACATATTATTTCTTTGTTCTTTTGCCGTAAAATGGCAATTCTTAAAAATATAGTTAATCGTACGCATATCGCATAAAATTTTTCATTCTGTTTCCTTTTCAATAAATCGCTTAAAAAGGGATTTTAAAAAATATATAAATGTATAAACACAACAGCAGTATTTCAATATCCTTTCGGAGGCGGTCTTAAAAGAGAAGTAGTGACAAATGATGGAAAAATTTCAAGTTTTACACTAATTCATACACAATTACTGCTAAGAACTTAATACATGTTTGGTGACAAAATTTAAAAAAAAAAAAATATTAAATTTTTAATTCGAAAATTGCTGCTGCTGCTGTTGTTGTTGTTGTTGTTGCTTGCCGGGAGAATTGGAAAAAATATTGATTCTCAAGTAAAAAAAGTTCAATGATAGTTTTTATAAAGAATTAAACTAAACTTAATATTATGTGTTTAGAAAAAAAAAAAAAAAAAAAATTGCAGAAAATTCTTAAAAATTACACAAATTTCTTAAACACTGCGTTATATATATATATATGAAAGTGAAGTTGTAAAATTACAACTCTTACTACGAAAATCTAACTTCTGAGTCATTAATCAATTTCAGCTATACAATCTAGTTCTACGTATAGTTGGCTCTTTGCGGTAAAATGGTGGTATTTTAATTGTTTTCCTCTTTTGCTTGGCTTTGTTTTGTTTTCAATAGAAATGCGTTTCAAAATACAGGACAGTTACAAATTGTTACACACACACATGGTTCTAAGTTACTATTGCAGTTTTGTTGATTTTCTTTTCTTTTCTTTTCTTTTTTTTTATCATTTCATTAACAACTGTCTTCTTCTGCTGTTTTCTTCTAAGAACTACTCCTGCGAACTTCGTAAATCGTAAAATGTTGTACATATACACACACGTGAATGCGTATGCAGTCAAGAGTAAACTGAATGAGAGGGAAAGGGGTTGGTGATATTCTCTCTGTTACAATATGTGTCTATTTCTCTCCTCCATAGGACACTTTCCTGGCAGATCTTCTTTTTCTGTTTCTTCTTATTAATAATCGTATAATGCATTGTTCTCTTCTTCTGCTCAGGGGTCATATTATCACATTTGTTTCTCTCTTTCTCTCTCTCTCTCTCTCTCTGTTCTGTTTCTGCCTCTCCTGTTTACTTTACCATACAGATTTCAGAGCTGGCCTTAATTTATCACACATAACATCATCACCTGTGTTTTTGTTTTTATCTTTCTCTCTCTCTCTTTCTCTGTCTCTCTCTCTGTGCGTTCTCTCAAGCAAACTGTCAATGTTTACATTTAATATAGATTCTGACACTGCGGTTTCCTTTTTACTTTTTCTCTCTTTCTCTTTTGTTTTATCTGCTTTTCTTTCACTTAGAACGAGAACTCTCTGAACTGTTTTTGTTGCACACTGATCTGGTAGTTTAGTTTATTATATATTTTTTTTTTTTGATTCATTGATTGATTGATTGATTGATTGATTGATTGATTGATTGATTGATTGGAGGGAGTGTAGGGCCTTACATTTTACAACATTGCTTGCTTCACTTATTGATTGTTTGATATTGACTTTGAATATAGATCTGTTTTAACTGGTTCAAAATGATCACCTACAAAAAGTCATCATAAGAATAAAAAGAATTTCGTTCAATCAAATATACACACATATAAAGCAAAAAACAAAAAAAAAAAAATGTTTCTTGAAAACTATGGAAAAAAAATGAAAGCAAAAAAAAAAAAAAAAAAAAAAAAAAAAAAACACTTGAGACAAATCGATAAGGGAAACTTAATGAACGTTTTTAAGGCAACAATGATAACTTTCTGAAAAACGTCCGCTATGAACACAAACAAACTTATGATAAAAATTAAAGGGACAAAAAAAAAAAAAAATACCATTTTTAACTAATTTTGAATTTTCAATCGAAAAATATAAAAATAACGTAAGAAAATCGCAAACCATTTCATTTTTATTAAATCTCAAACTCAATCTCAAAGTCTCGAAAGGTAGTGGTTGTGAACTTTTTAGCATCCATTGCTAAGTTTCGTGCAATACTTGATTGCGAGACATAGGGAGAATTCACTCACTTGATCATACATACGGCCGTGCGTCCGTTACCGTGTAAAAAATTTCAAAAAAATATATCTTAATATGGTTTGTTTGGTGGTAAGCGATTACATAACTGCTTAGGTTTGTTTTAATTTCTTTGCTTGACACGATCATTCCAAAAGAAAAGTCGGTCTCATTTGGCTTAGGCTTATAGATGGGGAAGAGCAAGTGAATTGGAATGCAAAAGTCATCCATTACGACATTCCGTACTGACTTTAAGCAAAATATTCTCTATGTCTTTAGTCCCCTGCACTGACTTTCGAGTCTTTTAAGCATTATTGAAAATGGTTGTGGGAAGGCTTGGCCGAATCTATTGGCTTGTTGGCTTTTTTTGCTATATAACCAAAAATATGTGTTCTACATACAATAAAAGTTGTAGTCCAGTTTACATATGACGATTAAAGGGAACTGAATCAACGAGGTTTTATTTTTATATTTTTCGTTTTGCTTCGGCTTGTTTGGCCTAAGCACAATTGCCATCAATTGTTCCAGATGGGGGAAAAAAAATGGTTATGTTACATAAAGTAAACAATGAAATTATCTTTTCAAAATTTTGGAAAATAAATAAAAATAAATATTTCACTTGTAATCACTTGCGTTCGTTTAAGTGGTTAAATTTCTCGCTTAAGCTCGGACGTATTCGTGCATTCGTCGGTCATAATGTTTTGACAAGTACATAAGTCATGCGTAAGGTAGGTAGTAGTCATCACGCCAATTGAATATCATTTCAATTTAAATAAATCATGTATCTGCCTGTCCCGCCCCTCCTTAGGCTGTCAGGCATTTTTAGTCACAACATTTATATGAAGGGAAGAAAGTGTCTTTCACCTTCTGTAGCGGTAAGTCAAAAAGTCAATTGGATTAGAATTACCTTTTTTTTTAATACCTTCGGTTGTTATTACCACCACCGCCACCACCACCACTTCCCATAGAACCACTACTGTTGTAGCCTGGGTTGTTACCACCAAAGTTACCAGTATTACCTTAAGAAACAAAACAAAATTTACATGCATTCCCATTAACCAACTGACTGAAATAGATTCTTTTAAAAGATTCATTTCTTCTGTCTCTCTTGTACTCTGTTGCAAATACTTTTTCATCAATTTATCATAGAAAAATTCAAAATCAACATTAATATAATATTTGCATTCATTTGTTTGTTCTAACAGTCATGAAACGCCGAATAATCTTATTGAGTCATTTACTCGGAGCTGGGACTGTAATAATTAACAGATACATGTATGTACCTAACAAAAATCGCATTCCATTTTAAGTCATCTTAAGGAGATTTCATTATTATTTCTCTTTAGGCTCGGACAAAATATAGCATCAAATGATATGGAATTTGAAGGGTAACTAACATTTTTAATACTATCGGTCATATGAGTCAGGGAGTCAGGGAGTCAGGGAGCTATCATAGATATAAATAGCACTAAGTATTCTCTGCCTTTGCCCTTTAGGAAATGTAGCGAGGCTGCGTGTTATAACGAATATAATGCGTAAAATTCGCCTAACATAGCAAAAGCCGACGCCTGAAAATTTCACTCTCACAGTTTTTTAAATAAAATTGCAAAAATGTAAGATGCATTTAGCAATTGATTGTGTCAGATAACTGCGATATCATTCACAAATTAGATCCATTTTTTTTATTTACTCACCCTTACTGCCACCAAAGTTGCCGCTATTATAAGGTTGCATGCGATTATTGGGGAAGTTGCCGCTACGTTGCGGTCCGCCACTGTAACTTTGTTGATAGCCGCAGCCAAAATCGTTATTCCCCCAATTGCCGCTGTTACCGGGGCCATTATTTGGGCCACCGAAATTGCCCCCGCCGCTACTATTCCAGCTACCGTTTCCATTGTCCCAAGGGCCCATATTGTTACCACCCCATCCACCATTACCATTATTATAGCTGCTGCTGCTGCCACCACCGCCGCCGCCGCCACCGCCTCCTCCACTATTGAAATTACCACCCCAATTGTCATTGCTGCCGCGATTGTTCCCCCAACCGCCACCCATGCTACCTTGATTACCCATCATGTTACCGCCGCCCATGTTGCTTCCACGGCCCATATTACTGCCGCGGCCACCTCCACCGCCGCCGCCTTGACGGTTCATATCCTGTCTGGGCAAAGCTTTTTTCACATCTAAAGTCTTTCCCTTAATGACATGAGTTTTTTGCACTAAACATACAAAGAAAGGACAAAAAAATTATAAAACAAACTAAAATATGTAGAAACAACTTAGTTCTATAAACACATGTATCTATATTAACACGTCTGTAGCGCCAACTGAAGTAATGCTAAATAAATACTAGCCCTTTGAGCGAGAAAGCTGTAATCATTATTATCAAGAATTCGATACCTAAAAAGAATAGAAAATAAAGTTGCTTCGGAGTTTAAATAATTGCAACCTTTCGAATCTTTGGTTTAACTAGTTCTCGGAACGGTCAGGATTGGTATATTTTAAGCTATTAGATATGCATTTGAATACACCATGACGGAGATCCATGATGCAGACGGAAAGTCCGCTAGTCATATAGACTTATTTCTATTCTGAATAATTGTTAGTAATTTTCGAAACCAGTTTTCGCGAGGATATCGTAAAATAAATTTTTTATTTTTTTTATTAGTCCAGTTTTTAAAATAACTGAACATCGTCGTATTTTCAAAGTTTATCTTCGGCATATGCTTGCAGTCGACATTGCGAATAACAATAACACGTGGTGTGGCGCGTCTAAGACTCAGTTTTCATATATCTATATGTAAAAGCGAAACAATATGAAATGGTTAGCATGCCCGGTTTGCTCTAACTAACACACACATTACTTCTTTTCACACATTCTCTAGCAAGCACATTTTCATAAATATCTATATAATTAACAAGGGCATAATCTCTGCTAAGTGACTATTCTAACGGCCATTGAAACGCTAAACAACATAAATCCTATATTGTAATAAAACTAATAACTAGTCTTTGCAAACTAATAACTAAAAACGTGTGCACTATAGCGAACATAACCTCAATGTTAAAAAAATATGTATGCATGCGTATATTATGTATATATATATATATAAATATGTAGACTTACACACTATTTTATCAACAGGATCGTAGTCGTCATATTCAACAAAAGCAAAACCACGTTTTTTACCCGTATCCTTGTCCATAACAATATTTACTTCCACGATATTGCCGTACTTGCAAAAATAATCTCGTAAACATTGTTCATCATGTTCATCCTTAAGCCCACCCACGAATAATTTTTTCACAGTAGCGCCCGCATGAGGGTTGTCTATATCTTGACGTGGTACGGCACGTTTTGGCTCAACAACACGACCATCTATCTTGTGCGGGCGGGCATTTTGGGCGTCATCAATCATTGATGACTTGGAATATGTAATGAAACCAAAACCACGCGATCTTTTTGTGCGTGGATCTTTCATTACAACGACATCGACAATTTTACCCCATTTTTCAAAATGTGATTTTAATCCATCATCAGTTGTACGATAATCTAAGCCGCCAATAAATAATTTACGTAAATGTTCTGGCTCAGTAATTTGCTCCTATTAAATAGAAATGAAACATTTCATTATATCGATTTTTTCCATAAGCACTTATGATTTAACAAAATGGCGGTGCTTCTACATATAATTCAACTTCTAGAAAATACTAAAATACTGCGCATTAAAATTTTCTACTTACATCATCACTATCTTGGGAATTATTTCCATTTTGACTATCATTCTCATTTTCATTAGCCATTTTTATTATTAATTAAATATTAGCACTTTTAACTTGAAAATTTTACTGAAATGCAAGTCCTCTTCTTTTTTTTTCCTCTAAGTAAACCTTACAAGCAAACGATGCTTCAGTGTGCTTCGTAGAACTAGAATGAAAAAGTAATGGCGACCATTGACAATTCAGCTTGTGTACATGTGAAAAATAAAACGGAACGTGCAAGAGTTACCAAAACCATTCAACGCATTGCAGTCTTTTAATGGTTGCCAATTCTATGAAAAAGTGCTTGATTTCTTTTCTATTTTAGCTAAATTTTGAATATTTGTTATTACAATTTTCCAAGATATTGCAAAATAATCATGCTGCAGGTCAGGAATTCAGTTTATAGTTAAACGTTAGTCTGATACTCAATAGCAAATGAAACAGTGGCATTTCGTACTTGTATAGAAAAATAAAGATCATAAAAATACCAATTATATAAAAAAGATTTCTTTTTCTAAATTTTTTCATCATCATCTTTTTTTACTTAACTATCTCCTTTGATATAGGAATAAAGTATATTCATTGTTAAATATACTTGACTATGCAAACTGTACTGCTTCAAAATTCCCAATCTAAATAGGCAAACAAAACAATCATCTGTAGCGTAATAAAAAGTCAATCGACTCTCGTATAATCCAACAAATTTTCGTAACATTTCTAAATCATTTCGATTGTGTAGATAAAGTTTCGATTATCTTGGCAACACTACATGTACAGTAACCGAAACGAAAAAGAAAATTTATATCCTCTTGCATTTTGTACGATAGTTTTACGGCACCTAGTTTAATCCAATTAAGAGAAATAGAGTAGATATTCTTGAGAACATTATAAAAAGCAAATATGATTAAACAAGGACAAATAAATAATAAATATCAAATGGGAGATAATGCTGAGGTAAGCAAAATAAAATTATCCGAAGTTTCATTCATAGGTTCTAAGTGCAAAATTTAAGCGTTGTACGATGACGAATACAATATGGCGCCGTTGTCTCTATCGTTGATTTGGCTTGTATGTTAGATATTAAAAAATTGTTTGTTTGTGTTGTAGGCTATAAAAATGGAGGATATGGATCATCTGCGTAAAATGTTTCTTGGCGGTTTGTCAACCAATTCAACAGAAGACTCACTTCGAGAGTTTTTTAGCCAGTTTGGCGAAGTAATCGATGTGATTGTCATGCGAGATCCTACAACAAAACGTTCCAGAGGCTTTGGTTTTATCACTTATAAAAATGCAACGATGGTTGATAAAGCACAAGCGGCTAGACCACATATTGTGGATGGAAAGTGAGTTGCAAATATTTTAATGTTTATTATTAATATGGTAAATTTGGCATTTTTTTTTTTTATTGAAGATCAATTGACTCGAAACGTGCTTTACCTCGCCCCGAAGTAAGCGGTGATTCAACAGTAAAGAAAATTTTCGTTGGAGGTCTTAAGGAATACCACGATGAACAATCTCTGAAAGAACATTTCCAACAGTTTGGCAACGTTATTAGTGTAAAAGTTTTAACAGATAAAACTACAGGACGCAAAAGAGGTTTTGCCTTCGTCGAATTTGATGATTATGATGCAGTTGATAAGGCTGTCTGTAAGTACTTTGCGTTCAATTACAAATTGTGTTATATATTTTATCATGACATGGACTTTTAAGAACTGTTTTTTCATCACTGTAGTAATTGAGAATTATAATCCTCTTTAAACACTTCCTCTTGCCTAGACAACTATAAAATTGTCCGATGAAAAATTGCTGTAGAGGTTTAATGCGTAATACACATGAGCTAAAAGAAATTTTGGAAATGAGTCTACTCCGTCTAAGGGAACCTCCAGCGATCACAAAATTCAAAGTGTTTCCATTTTTATTTCTTTATATGAAGGCCAAGTAATATAGTGCACATATTAACTATTATTCCTTTTACAAACCGTAGAAATGGGCATTGGGGCTTATATGGTATTTTCCCTCGTTAAGTCTGAAAAATTGAAATGGACAAGTGAAAATATGATATAGGAACTTCTCAGAACATATGTAAGAACGAATACGATTTGTAACCAGCAGCTAGGAAAATGAAATATAACTGAAAAGACAAATTTAAAAATTCCGTTATTCATGTCTCTTAAATACCGTATCAAGTGTAGGAGCAATAATAATGAATTGGTGTAGTGCACACTCAACATGCTTTCTAAGAATTTCGTTATATAACAATAACTTCCCATTCGATGAAAAATTGCGATCCTCTAAACAATGATTATAAACCTTTCGCGTCGAAGCCCATGTTGATGCTAGTCGCGCGATAATCCCAATAGTTTCAAAGAGAGTTTTTTATGAATCGAAATTGAAATAATTAACAACAAGGCGAGAGCGTTATATATTACGGATTTTATATCAACTAATAAATAGAATTTATATGCAAGTCAAAATTAACTTTTCAGTGCATATGAACCATGTGATTAAATACGTGAAGGTGGATGTTAAGAAATCAAAATACAAAGAAGAACTTGCCAAAAAATTAGCAAATCAACAAGGGGCCGCTACTGGTATGCTTCAAGCTGGCGGTGCCGGTATATCTTCTGTTACTGCTACTTATCAGCAGCCACCAAATGTAGGTACTGCCTATAATCCTCAAACAGCTTATGGGTATGCAAACGCGCCAACAGCGACATATAATGGCTGGGGAGGCGCATATGCTCCGCCGCCAGTTGCCGCTTATCCCCAGCAAACGAATGCCTATGGCAATTACGTTGCAGCCCCACAAAATGGAACTGCGCCTGGTTGGAATGCTACGCCTTATGCGGCGCCTGGAGCTAATTGGCCACAAAATGGCTATGTTCCGACTGTGCCAGCCACGGTACCGGTTGGTCCCGCCGTTGCAGTTCCGTCAGCCGCTACGGCTACAAGCGGTTGGAGCGCAGCCCCAACTGCTAATGGTACTCAAAATTTTGGAACTTACCAGCAAACTTATAATGGGGGACCACAAAAAGCGGGCAATTTGCAGGGTAATCGCATGAATCCGTATAGTGTCTCGTCGGCACCCAATTACGGTAAGCATTAATTGATTAACCGAGTGAGTAATGAAACCAAAGCCACTTTTTTCCATTTTGAAAACAATATACATTCATTTATATAGACATACTGTATATTTTTTATACCGTTATTTTTTGACTTCCTATTAACTCTGTTTTGGTATGTTTATTAATTTTGTAAGCATTCCTTCTATAAACATATATATACATATACATATACATACATATATGTGTATATATATATATATATATATACATGTTTGTGTATATATTATATATGTGTTGAATATAATAAGTAAATATTATAAAATCCAAATTTTAAATAATTTTTATTTAACTTAATTAATTTACATATTTTTTTATGCTTATGAAACTATATTTTCTTGTCTAAAACTGGTGCAAACCTAAAATCGTATAAACAAATGACAAGAAAATAATTTTAAAGACTGAAACTTTAATTAATTAGTTTGTATGTTTTAGATGCTGACAAAGCGCAATTAGTTTAGAAGAAATGAGGATCAAATTGATTGCTTTTTTATTTAAAAGTCTTAACTGGATTCCTGTGCTATGACATTTTCAAACAATTTGAAAACTCCTTCGTGATTTAATTCTATGGCTATAAGATTTTATAAAATTTTTTGCGTTCTCATGTGCGCTAAGCCCAGTACTTTACTTCTTATTAAAATTGAAAAATTCAATTAATTAAAATTATATAACACTCTTTGGATAAACTGATTTGAATGAATCAAGGGTTTCTTCCACAACAAAGGTTTTCTTTTACCACAATTAATATTATGAACCATTCGGCATACGTAATATTGAGCTATTGCGAAATTGATACTGTTTCCTCTTCAAAACCCCCCATAAAGTATATAAATTCTGGCCAGAAACCTTTCAAATTTGCAATACACTTAAATATGTCCATCTGTCCGTCTGCCCAAGTGTGTAGTAGTATTTGTGATAAACATTCTTCACTTGGGCAGACGGACAGATGGACATATTTAGGTGTATTGCAAATTTGAAAGGTTTCTGGCCAGAATTTATATACTTTATGGGGGGTTTTGAAGAGGAAACAGTATCAATTTCGCAATAGCTCAATATTACGTATGCCGAAT